>JAUEJL010052905.1:0-20493 GCA_032274825.1 Drosophyllum lusitanicum
TTTGCTTTGGCCGGCATTGGTTGTAGGTTCTGCGCCGAACCGCCGGTCTTCTCGGATATGTGTTTACATGCTTTGATGTTGATTGTGAATGTTTGCTTTTGGTGTTTAGCCTCTACTCACTTAGCTTTGTGCTAATTCCCCTCAGTTGATGATTTGCAGGTTCGTGTTTGAGTTTGTAGAAGGAAGAGTTGACCATTACTCTGATACTTGTTTTTAAAAGAGACGAGCCAGTTATTTTTTGTAACACCAAACAGTTGTTGTTATGTTAGCTTTTGAACAATTATTGTACATTTGTAAATATTGGGTTTTGTGTAATTAAGTTGGTTTGAGTTAGCTTCCGCAGTGCAATTAAAAAAAAATGGCCTGTGATTTTCCGGTGTTACAGAAACTTACCTGGAAAACATCGGTCGAAAACCCTCGAAATATGAAACCCTCGAAGAGGTGGAAATCGACAGATGAAATCGACACATGAAACCCTCGAACAGATTGGAAACCCTTGAAGAGGTGGAAATCGACAGATGAAACCCTCGAAGAGGTGAAAATCGATAGATGAAACATCACTGATTCACATTTCTTGTTCTTGTTGAAGGTTCTAATGAAGGTTCCAGACATATATGCATACTTTTTTATTTTTATTATATTATTATTTTTATTATTATTATATTTTCAATTATTTTTAAATAAAGAAATTACATGTCAGCACTTAAGTCAAATGTCACGTCATCAAAACCGGTGCCACGTCAGCGAGTTACCTGCTATACCAGGTTGGATACACTAAATGATAGTTTTAAAAAGTTTGATACACTAAATGGTAGCTTTGAAAGTTAAGTATATACAATAGCAAAAAGTGACAACTTCGATACACTTTTGGATACTAAACCCTTTAAATTAAAAGCTACTTCATGGTTCTTAATAACAGTTAGAACTTTATTTTAAAGATGATTGTACTCAAATAAAAATTATTATAACAACTTAACACCCCATATTTTTTTGCAAGATACATAAAAAGGGAAACAAAAAAAGGTACAAGTATTAAAAACACCAAAGAAAACAACTACTATATTACTTCACCAAATCAAATACCTTAATATAAATAATAATTTCAATTTTTTTTTGAAAAACAAATGTATTAAAAACACCATATTAATGGACTAGCTACATATATGACGTCCTCAAAGCATATATGCATGCAACTTGATTCCTAGTAATTACATATATGAAAGAAATTAAGGAGGATTACTATACAAATTAAGCATCCCCTTAGTCCATGCGTAAAGCCTCTCCCGAAGCATTTCGGGTTTCTTTGGGTATATGCAGGTTCAACAGGAACACCGCTACTTGTATGCTTCGGGTTCACCTCTTCGGCTCCGTAGACTCCAGCGCAACCGAACGTTTTTCTTTATTTTGTTTTGTTTTGTTTTGTAGAGAGAGTAGGAAAGAGAAAATGTTTAGGTTGATTTGGGAATGGTGCTACTTGGGTTTTGGGTTGATTTGGGTTGAGAAAGAAAAAGTAAAAAAAACTGATGGGACAGTGATGTGACATTTGGGTTGAGGGATAGCTATATTCATGGCCTTAGGAATTCGATCAACACGTACCAAACTAGTTTAATTTGTACGTACTCCAGCTAGCTATAGCTAACCATTGAATTTAATTGAACTTTTGGGATTAACTTACAAATCTTCATATCATATCTTTTCCACCTCTAGCTAGCTTGTTCTTAATTAATTTGGCAAATTAAACACGTACGTACAGTTGGTTAATTTCGCTAGCTAGCTCCATGTCAATCACTACTTCAAGAATAATTAATGCTTAAACTTTTGAGATTATTGTCTTGATCGAAAGAGCTAGATTCAAATTTAAAAGAGAAGAGAGGGAGGTGATTTGCAGGCCTGATCAGAAGCCCTACCAACTCCAAACCTTTTGCATGCATTAAACTAAACTCTTGACTTTGAAACATTGAAGAGACGGGTGATCGATCAAAAGTTTCAGGTGCAACCGAAGAACACCTAGCTAACACACAATTCTGATTTTATGAAACAACGTACCTCTAGAGACAAGATTAAGCCATGGTTAGAATGGCGTTACGAAAAATCCTCCATATTAAAATGCATGTTAACCATAAAAGGGGTCAATTAAGGAGTTACAAATCAAAACACAACTCTTAGGTCGACACCCACCATGCATCTTTCTTTGCTAAAAGGCAGCCAAAGTTTTGTAGAAAAAACACCTTTCTTATCCAAGTTGCAAGTCCAAACCAAATATCCCCCTGGGATTTTCATCAAACCATAATCGGTATGGCTATCAATTCGGGTCGGGTTTGGGTCAGTTTCGTGTCGACCCAATTTCAACCCATTTATTTTCCTGTCAGGTTCGGGTCGTGTCATTTTTTCGTGTCAACCCATTTAGGCCAAATGTGATAGGCGAGTATTTTTTCGGTTTTCGAGTGCGATTTTCAAATACGGTTTTCCATTTCAACTACGGTTTTCTTTATCAATCTTTCAAATTCCATGTTTGTTTTCTAGCTTTCGGTAAGAATTTCGAAAACGATTTTCATTTATATTCTAACTTCAACATTCAATGTTCATTTCGATTGTACTCGAACATTAAATTCGGTATTTGTTTTGGTTTGATTCGAATTTTGATTTATTTTTATTCAACTTATATAAATGAATATAATAAAAATTAAGTATGATGTACTACTATTCTATCAAGTACCAATAAAGAATGTCATTGAATAATCAAATAATTTAAAATTATTCATCATTAAATAGAATTATAAGTCGAATTCAAAATACCAAAGTACCACATATCAAGTAATCAAATGTTTAACTGTAAATATTTTATTGTTTATTTTAAGTTTTTAATTAATATTTAAAGGTTTTGTACTTTTGTTTGACAAATTTTATTACCCTAAGATGTCACTCTCTTATTTAAATTCTCAATCTTCTTTTCAAAATTTAAATTTTAGGTATTAAAGAAATCTAAAAAATGTTATAGTTTTACTCTTAAACGGGTCATACGGGTCACTTTCATGTTATCGGATCGACCCTAACCAGACCCATTAATTTCCATGTCAATTTCGTACTAATCCGCTTCTGACTCGTATCAGGTTCGTGTCACTTTTTGGATCGTGCATCGTATTTGAGCCAAAATTACCGGCCTTAATTGGCAACATGAACGATTTACTTGAACACCAAAAAATTGGCAAATATAGTATTATTTTTATTTTTTATTCGATTGAAGCTTTATCCTAGTATATATGATGAAAGTATAAATATGCGATTGCTAAAATTTCGTTTTGGTATATAAATATATTAAAAAATGATGATAAGACATTGTTCATATTCTTTTTTCTCATATATATATTTTAATAAAATAATTGAATATTTATTTAATTAATCGCGCTTGAGAAGCTAGTTACTATATATAATTTACATAAACAGTTCATTTTTAACAAAAAAACAATTAAATATTGTGTTTTTCCTAAGCTTCGTATTTGTATACGTATTTTATTTTTAACATTAAATATTTATGTTAAAGTATTTGTTATTAGTTTACCGTTTATGTTCTAACTCCTAGCTAATTATTTTTAATTTAATAAGTTCAGCCGATAAAATTAGGAATTAATAGTTTAGCTTAATTAAAGTATTGGATGTTTGTGGTATCGTGAATTGGACGACACTATATATCTTATAATGCAAAGAAATTAAATTAATTGACATAAAATATTATTGCTAGTAGGTGTACGTACACATGGTACAAACAATAAAGTGTCACATATTTTCTCTATTTATTTAGTTTCAACGATATAATTCATTTTTATAAACCTTTTAGTTCCAAAAGGCTTTTTTTGGGTCCACCATGACATATATATAATAATCATAATTATTTTGCTTTTTTATTTAATTAAAAATCTTTCTAGAAGATGACATAAGGACTTGTTTTTATAACTTATACTTGGTTAAGTATAATCAATGTAATTTCTTTAACCCTCAATAGATTGCATTGGTTTTTCCCCCATTTTTCATTTCCTTCTAATATTTCAAGGTATTTCGATGGTTGATGAAGTGCGATATATTGTTTTTAACTTCAAAATACGATATTTTTTTATTTTAGTGTGAAACGTTAACGTTACAATGATATTTTTTGTTTTAGCTACATCTTGTTAGATGATGTCTCATATTTTGATGAATAAACGGGCCTTCAATCACGCTATACTAAGTTAAGAGTATAAAATGCAAAAAAAACTTGATTGTAGCCTGATTTCTACTAGTCTCCTTTATGTATGTATGGAGCATCTTTCCTTTGCTCGATTGTGAACCACGTACCACCTAGAGAGGCTACTATCACAAAAAAATGTGTAAACAAGGAGTCTTTACTACAAAGGCGGTAAGGTGAATGATTCTCTTATAGAACAAAAATGAAATATGTAATTTGAAAGACTTCAGCACTTCTAGATAGATACAGTAAAAGTTAGTCAAACGTTAGCTGTTAGAAAGACCTTTTGAGCAGACCCCACCTTCCTAAAGTGTGGGAATGGTGATGAGCTCGGTCTGTTACGACAGTGAAGGATTAAAGCTCTCTAATTAATAGACATTTACACATCTGCTGAAGTTATGGTTGGAAATCTTGCTTTGGATTTTATGAATGGTATTTTTGCCCATTTTCAAGTGATATTTTGATACTTATAGGAAAATATGCAAATTTGATCGATGATATTAAGTGACACTACAAAAGAGATAATGTAAATAGGTGAAAAGAATGATGGTAAAACCATAGCTTGGAGGGCAACGGAGAAATTTTAGAGATGAAAGTGAACTATCTTTCTGGTAATTTGGGTCGTTCCCTACATTTGCTCCAATTTTAATGGTAAGAAAGGACTTAACGGGCGATTGTGTGTAGTGATAACTCTTGATGGCTCATTAATAATTTTCAATCATGTCAAAGGTCTTATCGTCCCGCCTTTCAAAGTACTCCTGTCTTGATGAAGGTTCATCAAAAGGCTTTTCATGCCTTATGAGGGACTTGGTCATGTATAATAATCCCTCCAGGTGGGTATCAGTTATGGTTACCTCAACGGCGAAATTCTACATCTTTCTGAACGATAGATATCTTGTGGGAATGGAGGTTATGCATTATGGCCCGGAATTGAATGATAAGTCGGGACTTGGTCAAAAGGACGGTTACACATGACCGATCTGAAAGTTGGGGCCATGAAGTGCATGACCTCCGTGATGCCCATAATCATCAACCATAACCGTCTTAGAAACTATAAATAATAGACGAGGTTTTAGGCTCATCAATGACTAATTGAGAATCGGAATGTAAGTACTTGATTGTATATAAATTAACGCACGTAAGTTCCTTTTTGTCCTAATAAATCTTGTTCTCTTTACCTTTTGTTTTAAAATGTGTAATCTTGTTTCTCCTCCAATACTTACTTTTGTAGTCATATTAACATTTCAATTATTCATAAAATGAAAAGACAAGAAAGTAATATCAATTGATCTAATACGACTTGATGGATATTACAAAATTACCTATTATGACTTGTTATTACGTTGGTTTTATCTTTTAAATACCTTCGTTTTTTTAAGATTGTATGATATTTTTTTAAGTACGTTGTGTCAAAACGCTTACTATACCGTTCATAATTTAATTGTTTCTTATTATTATCTGTTTAAAAAAAGTTAGAAAATTAATGGTTGGTTTTGTAATTTTGTGTAAGAGATAAATAAGGAGGTGGGACGTCAACGGAACCCTTAAGATCCTCCGTCCCTTATTTACGACAAAACGGAGCCAAAGTCACCGTACCCCATACAACACCACTTCCAACGGACAGCTGACTTTTTTTTTTCTTTTCTTTTCTTTTCTAGAAGAGGAAAAATAAATAAATTAATTCTTGATTTTTTAAAATAAATAAAAAGTTGAATGTATTTTTTTTTTGAAAAAATTGTTTGTATATAATGAAAAATTATAAAAGTTGATTGTATTATTTTTAAGAAAAAAAAGTGATTGTATACAATGATAATGAAGACAAATTTTATTATATTTTCATTCAATCTACCGAGTTACTTTTATTTTGAAGGATTACAATTTACAAATACTCATGTGAGAAGTTATAATAATGTCTTATGTTTGTTCATATTAATAACTTTGATAACTAAAATGAAGCTTAAACATTAATTTTATAGTAAATTACAAATTTTGTCCATGTGGTTTGAGTAATATTTTAGGTTTTGTCCTTTAGTTTTTAAAATTATAATGACAAAAATTGTAGTTTACATTTTGTTACGAGTTTGGTCCAATACAAATTTCGTCCCTGTCGTTATTTCGATACGATATTGATATCTTGAATCCGCTTTATACTCTTATTCACTTAATAATGATAGGAAAAAAAAACAAAAAAGGTTTAAAAAAAGCTCAAAACCGGGTCAATAACGGGTTGAAATGACCGGTTCAACTGGAAACACGGGCGGTTCAACATGGTTCGAAAAAGGACATTAACCCAATCACTGTTGAACAGCTCTTCCGATAGGTCAGGGGTCAACCGGTTCGACCTGCCAGACCAACCCGGGTTTTAAAACACTGGTGGTAAGTGTGTAACTTGTTTGAATAGACAAACATTACTCTTGTAATACTTTAACACTGTTCTCATCTTTATTGAAATTTGAGTGGAAACAAGAAACTTGAATACCTTAAATGTGAATTGGTCGGTGAATGAATGCTTTTAAAGGATAGAAGAATTACCCTTTTTGAATCCGAACAACATAATATAACAATATACTGTCTAGTAACAAATGTTAATGTAACACAGAATAGCGATATTTAACGGGCAATAAATTGTCGGTTACCACTTTTCATTAATAAAAGTATTTCTTCATATATTCATTCACTTTTATGACGCATTAATTAATAATACTAATAAATTAAAAAGAGTATAGTAACGAATAAAGGTTTTATTATAAAAAATGATTTGTATACAACACGTTTTTGTCATACATAACTTCCTACAAACCTACTAACAATTTTTTTTCAACCATATATTTAAGGGTATTGTGGTCTAAATATACATTTTTATTGTGTATGACAAAACCGTGTTGTATACAAATCATTTTCATTTATTTATATATATAAAATAAGTTTGAAACGGAAGTGCTTCCCCGGAAAGCAGGTGGTGTTTTGCCTTCCACTTTGTTTGCCTCCACTTTTATATCATAATCCTAATCTCATGCAAAAACCAATGCTTTTCCATTTCTATTTTATTCACTGGTTTATTTATTAATTGTTTCAATCACTGTTATGCTAAATTAGCAAATTATTATTTAAAAATTACAAAAATAACATTACCTTTTAAAAAATGCATTCAAAACCGGCCTATTCATACGCATTATTGTAGTTTTGTGAAATTTTTTTTTAAAAATAACTATTAAAACGTTTACCAGATGTTCATAAGGTTATGAATTCAAGTCTTCTAGTAATATAGATTTAAAAATAGAAATAAGGAGTTATGAAATAGCTATATTAAGTAAATAGCACGTAAAGACATCCAAAATTTTGCATATTTAAAATAAAAATATAAAATAAATCAAAAGACATAAAAAAAAATGATGACCTACTTTATTCTACACTTGATAATTAGTTCGCCGAGGTTTGTAAATTACAGGAAAAAAAGCCTTGAAGTTTTATTTATGGTAAAATAAATTAAGATGGATGTTAAGGTGTTTTTTTTTCCGGCTTGGGGTTGGGTTGTTAGCTATTCGGTATGTATGTAGTTTGGTGACCCGGTTTAAATAGTATGATGCGATTATAGTATCTGACTCATAGACAGTTATTCTCTTGTCTTTCTTCGAGAGCAACTCACAGTGAAGTTTTAGTTCCGTCGTGGATAATATAAGATCATATATATCCCAACAGAATATCACTATTTTCTTATATTTCTAAAGAATGTAATTTTGCGGTCCATAGAGTTACAAAAATTACTTTTACTTTTCGTTCTTGTTTCTTTTAAGATGTACTCCAACCTGAAATTGTCACAATCTTGAAAAGTGATGTGAACTAAATAAAGGGCAAACTACATGAAAATGCAATGAACTTTGTCTTAGTTACCATTATATACAATCAACTTTTTTTTCTTAAAAATAATACAATCAACTTTCATAATTTTTTCATTGTATTCAAATAACTTTTTTCTATGTCTGGTTTTTAGTTACTATTGTATACAATAAACTTTATCATAATTCCTATTGTATACAACAACTTGCATACAATGGAAGGATTATAAAAATTGATTGTATTATTTTTTAAAATAAAATATTCATTATATATAACAGTAATTAAGACAAAAGTCATTATATTTTTATACAATTTACCCAATTTAATATAATAACATGTAATTACACCATAAACTTTGTGACAACATGACCATATCATAGTATGATACAGTGTGATGATATCATTTACTCTAATCCTTTCGATCTATGAAATGACTAACAATTCAATTTTCTTAAAAGAAAAAGTACTATTAACATAAAGTAATCATTATAATCTCAAGGTATGAAAGGACAAATGGTCAAATAACAAATAGTAATATATTAATGATATATCACACCATCCAAAAGCCATGTCAAGTTTGAGGACGTTTCTCTCCATGGGCCATTCCCTAGCAATATCCATTGCAATTTTTGGGGTTTTGCATTTTAACATTTTCTATTTCACTTTTTCATCTTGTTTATTTGGTTTTACTTCCCAATTTTGGATCCCTTCGTATTTTAGTCATAAATGTTGTTTTGTATCAAGTCATTCAATTTATTATAAATTTCTTTTTGGTGAACATTAACATGTCATATTTATGTTATTTATTAGCATTTTTTACTCTATAATAAAGAAAAATAAGCTATGATATTAACATAATCTAAATTCGATGATACTAAAGATAAATTAAATGTTTATTATGTACGTATGAAAACTCAAGTTCAACTTCCTTTTATTTTTGTTCTAATAGCACCCGTGGTGGCTCACGTTATCACTCTCGTTATTACTAGTCACGGGCTAGTCACCATTAGGATCCACATGTCATCGCCGTGTCATTAGGTTATTATTATCCTCATAATTTGAGTTGTGGTTTATCTTGTTCTTTTTCTTTTTGTGCCTTGTATGTAAAAAAATTGTGTTCTAGATTTTAAAGTTATCATTTGTTGCTTTGAGTATTTGTATTATTTGCATAAAAATATATAATACTTAAAATTAAATAGTTTTAAAAAATTAAAGGAGAGATAGTGTTAAACCCTTTATATATTATCTATACTATATTATAAAGCATTTAAGCTTTTTGTTTAAACTCTTAAATTTTAAGTGTCTTAAAATTACTAAATTACCCCTCATATAAACTAAATTGAGTAACTATTAAATATAGTTAATAAGATTCTTATATTACATTTTAATAACTAAACTTTACATATTTAAGAAAATCAAAGTCAATATAATTTTTTTGAAAGTCAAAATCAATACAAATTAACTTAATTCTTAAAAAATATTTTCATAATTTTTTTTTCAATTATGGAGAACAAAAAGGTAAAGGAAATGGAAAAAAGATAAAGAAAATAGACATGTCACCAAACGAAAATTATTCGCTGTCACCGTGTTACATGAATACTATACTCCCTACGTCTTGAAAACGGATATGTTAACGAGTAGAAATTATTCGTTACTGCCGCATTGCGCGAGTATCATGCTAGTATTCTTTTATATATTGACTCGGTTTTAATTTTTTTAATCTTAATTAAAGATTCTGAAATGCTTAATTTGGTAAATTTTTGCTTGATCAAATATGGACCACACCTCCATGATTAAAGTTTATGAAATTATGTGAATGTTATGGTAATTAAAACATGCATGATTGCATTGATACCTTTTGCATTGATACCCATTCTGTGAATGTTATGGTGATTTTTTGCTACAAAGATATTGAAATTCTTTAATATATATAAATTTATAGAAAATGATAATCATAGGCTGTGAATAAGAATAAAAATATATTACTGATAGATCATTACTATCACTTTTAGTTTAAAATTTTCATTTTCATGCTTTTTTTAATCATGATTCTAGTTTTCTTTAAGAGAACAATCTATTAAATTTCAACTTCACATACAATTTTTATTATTGTTATTGACCTTTTTAAATGACCTTAAGGACTATGGTTATCATTTCTCTTAATTTATATATAAATCTTAATAAATACAAAAAAAAAACAAGATAACATGGTAGTTAACTGAACTAGGACCTGCTCGTCACATCAGCTCAACTAAAAACTGCTAGAATCCCTTGAAATTTGAAAGAATTAGAATCTAATTCCAACACATTCATGTGAACTTTGAGGGGAAGGAATTGGAATCTTTATCATTGAAACTTTCCTTCAAATGAAGGAATTCAGATTCTCTCCCATCCTCAAAGAATTCATATTCCATCAGCTTAATTACATCACTGATAGAGGTATTAATCGAGTCAATCCAATCGGGTTTGTAGTTTATCAGCTTGAGTTAGTCGGGCTTTTTAAAAATAAACTTCACTCGTAACCTGACCCTATATATACTTCGTGTTTGTCGGGTCAGCCTGATTAACCATTCTAAACCCTAATAAACCCTACTAAACCCTATGTAATTCGGGTCATATCGGGTTAGGTCGAATGATAACATTCCAATTCTTTGACCAACAAACATACTTATTATGGTCGTGTGCTTTTCCTTAATTATACTACTAGCATTTATAACAAGTATGTGTGGTTTTCAAATATGTGTAATTAAAGAAATTAAGCCCACTTTTAAGTTTTACCCAATTAAATAGTCATATAATTAGTTTTTATTTTATTTAGTATATATTACTATTACTGTTTTTATAATTTTTTTATGTTGTTCTTTTTAAGTCCTAGGTTCGTAGGAATGACCACGGGGCGACGATTGGTCCCTGTTTAAGAACACTGTCTCAGTCCCTGCTTAAAAAATCACGGGGATTTAAACGGGGATCTCCGTCAGGTAACCAAAAAAATCGCGGGTAACGGGTATCCCCGTTTATTATAAACATGTGATTAAATGAGTACTTTCCACTACGGAGATACCCATTAAAGTAAAACTGTGATTTTTCACTAGGGCGATGGTTACCGTTAAGATTTTATCACAAGTTTTAGAAAACGATTATATTAAATTATACAACATTATCGGATACAAACATATCTGAACCGAAATTAAAGTTTTAGAAAACGATTATACTAAATTATACAACATTATAACAAGTTTTAGAAAACGACTATACTAAATTAGGTTGTCTAAAAGTGTATAAAGTTATATTTCCTATTTAAAATTAATTTTATTGTGAGAATCATTTCTAGCCAATCATTTAATTTCATGTCTTTTTTATTTAAATTAAAGAGGAAAGGGTAGTATGGACATTTTTACATTACCCCAACTTTTTTAAAACTAATATATTCATCAAACGAAAAAGTGTTAAATTATGAAAAATATACCAAATTAACGAGAAAATTATGCTCTTTAATTTGAGACTGATCTTGCTATATATATATATATATATTTTAAAAGTCGTGTTTACTAGTTTTTTTCAGTACAGCCGACATGTGCACATGTGCATATATACATCTATGCTGAAAAAAACAAGGTGAATTTGTGCATATGCTAGACCCAAGGGCAGTACCCTTGAATTATGTTTATAAAACAAATTGTGCAGTGGTATTTGGTGTTTAGGTGTCAACAAGATTATGGGTTTGTCCTGTTGTGAACAAAAATGGTAAAATGGTGTAGATTTTTAAATTAGGTTAGGGGGTGTATTTAGCCTTTCAAAAAATCATTGTGCACTTTTGATATAAAAAAAATACTTATGTGCTACCTGTCCTACTTGCAGAAAATCCATAACCATGACAAAAAATTTATGCATCTTAGGCACAAATCATAATCCAGTTTAGCCAACACAAAGAAGCTTAATTTCTGCCTTTCTATAATCAGTTGAAGGATAATGCTTGGCCGGATCGAGTAAATAAAATTTGCAAACAAGGGAAAAGCACGTTTGTTGAATACTTCTTTCACTTCGAAACCTCCTAATAAACACCAGATTACAACTCTAATCGCAGTCTCAGAATGCCTCGACCCTAGTTCTGAAAATCGGAGCTGGAAAGTTTATCTTCAATCTCTCATGGGTCATCATCCTGTTGACCTGGTTTTGACAAAAGTAGGATCCCACTCTACAAACACAGAACAAGAAAACTTCAGTTTCTAACATGTAATGTAACGTGACATTGTAACAGTCGGTTACGCTTCCTATTATAAACAAAACCAACCTCGTTTAAGGTTCTCTAAACCAAACTCCAGCCACCAGCTATCTTTGATAAATCATATATGATTGAGTGTCAGAAATCTTGAACACAAACTTGACATATAACTAATAACACAAAAACAGACGTTTGTCTAATGATTTTATTTGAATCAGCGCGCTTTGATCACTTGAAGAAAGGTCAAAGGTTTTGCAGATGATCAAATGGATCAAGAGCCAAACTGCGAAAATTAAACCATTGAGATGTGATCCTTTGGAAGATGTTTAATCATACAATTGAAAGTAAAAGTTAAAACAATCACAAAGGCCAAAAAGAGCACGTTATTTGTTATTATGACAACAAAACAATTACAGAATATTGGGTATGGATGACAGATCTTAAGCTTCTATTCTAGAAAGATAAACAACTGATAATTAATAGCTTTAAGATCAAATACCTGGCTTTGACAGCTAGTTTGGCAAATCACTTTTCATAGTGCTTCAGTTTTCGGTGTATCAAGTTTGTTATATCTTGATCTCCAATACCAGAACAATGGTAAGGAAACCCTGCATATACAACGAATTTATCAAATTAACAAATATCCGCATGACCTGATTCAAGTCATCAGTTATCTCAATATCGACAGGTAACTTGTTTGATGCAATGAAGACTCGAATGCTATAAGGTTCATAACTTAAGTAACACTCCCTCCCTCAATATCCATGTGAACCAAATCAAGGAGAATTAGAAAGAAATTAAAATCCAGTAGTAAGAATCTTGTGGCTTACATGGTACAATTGCGAGCAAGAATTTGCAGAAGATATCCATCTGACAAGAACAAAGACGGGTTATAGTTTCATCTCCAGTACCAGATCACTCAGTTACACCTAGTCCACCAAGATCCATCTGAACCATGGATATCCCTAATCAAGAATCAAATCAAGGAGAGCCACTGAAAGTGGATCACATATTTGATTAGATTTCATCAAGACTGAATGGAGTTAAAGATCTCATGGCTTACATGGTACAATTGCAAGCAAACATTTGCAGTAGATTTAAGCAGAGATCAACATTTGCAGAAGATAAATCAACATTTTATTATCTCCTATATTTGAGCACACATATCCATTACCTTTGTTTTGAATTGAGCAAAACGGGCAGATCCAAAAACTATTCAGTTGTTCAGAAGCAGAAATTTGGTTTCTCTAGACAGAAGCTCAAACCCATTCACAAAAGCATCATAAAACTGCAATTAGGAAATCAACACACATTCGTGTATGTTACCAGTAGATACTAACTGAAAAGGAAAAGCTAGAAATCAAATAAAAAACCTATACCATCTAAAGTCAGATGCTTAATTTTTCAAAGACTGTTGCATTCAAAAATCACAATTAGAAATTATACGAGGTTTCTTAAATCAATTGCTTAAACATCTATCAATCTAAAGCATATGTTATTAAGAAAGCATAGCTGAATCATCAAAGTTTGATCGATTCGAGAAGAATGATAATTAGCCACCGGCTCAAGTCACCGAACCACGGCTGATTGCTTGAACATTGACTAATGCATATTTATTGAATATCGGCATATCGCTGGCTTGAAACTCTATAGATCATTCGAGCATCGTTGATATCATATGCTTGATAGACAAGGAACACTATCTATCAGTAATTACTAATTAGTAATCATCCTACCAATTTAAAATTTCAAATCAAAGCATGATGATTAACAGAAAAATCAGAATGTACCTGTTACATTACTTCTTTTTTAGTAGGCTCCTTCAATTCCTCAGAGATCCTCAAAATCATCACTTAGTGCCGTAAGGGAAACCCATGCTATCCAATCTAGATGAGGCACTATATCTTGAACTGAGCGGGCTTGACATTTGGAACCATTCAAAACCATACGACTCAAGACGCCATCTAGACCCATTAATGCGCAGACCTTTCAATTGAAAAAAGCTTCGAGGAAGGTGCGTTATGCCTGAACCTTCTATATCTAACTCTTTTAAACATTTTAAACGTCCAAGTTCCTCAGGTAATTTCTCAACTAAAAAACAATAGGTGAGATGGAAAGTTTTTAGATGTTTAAGCTCACAGATGCTGTTTGGAATAACTCGGAGGAATATACATTCCGTTAGGATCAGAGTTTCTAAACACTCTAATCCGCCAATATCCTCCGGTAACTTCTCGAGTAGGAAACAAGATTCAAGTTTGAGAACTTTCAGACGTCTCAACATACAAATGCTATTTGAAAGATGTTTAATCTTTTCAGATGACAAAATTAGCTCTACTAAACACTTTAATCTACCTAAATCCTCTGGTAACCGCTCAAGAAATAAACAAGATTGAAGTCTAAGTACTTCCAGATGTTTCAACATACAAATGCTACTTGGAAGATGTTTAATCTTTGTAGATGACAGACTTAAGTCCTGCAGACATTGTAACTGGTGAAGGTCCTTCAGCACCTCTAGAAAATTGCCATCAAGTGTAAGCTCTCTTAAGCATCGTAAGCTACAAACTGCCAGCAATAGAGGTTCTACCAAATTCTCACATTCTTCAAGACGTAATATCTCGAGATTGGGAGTCCTGGTAAGGTCCAAAGTCCTCAACTTCGTATTAGCGAGCTCGAGGAGTATGAGCTTCAGGCTTTTGAAGGGCATGTGAAGTTCTACCAAATGCTCACATTTGTAAAGATATAACATCTCGATGTTCAGCATCCTTGAAAGGTCCAGAGTCCTCAACTTAGAATTAGTGAGCACAAGTTGTCTGAGCTTCAGGCTTTCAACAGGCATGTGAAGTTCTGACAAATTGTTACAGTCCACAATCTTTATTTTCTCGAGATTCCGGATCTGCGCAAGGTCCAGTGTCCTTAACTTAGAATATTCGAGGCGGAGGTATTTTAGTTCAGCAGGCACGTGCAGTTCTACCAAATTCTCACATCGACGCATATCTAACTTCTCAAGATTCAGAGTCTGCCATAGGTTGAGAATCCTTAGCTTAGAAAGGTCGAAGAGGTCAAGGGATTTGCTCTTTACACTTCCAGCTGGCATGTGAAGTTCTTCCAAATTCCAACAACATTTAAATGATAATACCTCAAGATTTGCACTCCGACCAAGGTGAATGATCCTCAACTGATCACTATAGGAGAGGTCAACAAATTTGAGCTTCGAAGTTTCACCATGTATGTGAAGTTCCACCAAATTATAACAATAGCTAAGAATTAGTGTCTCGAGATTTGGAGTTGACCCAAGGTCCAAGGTTCTCAACTTAGAACCAGAGATGTCAAGGAATTTGAGCTCATTTGGAACCTATCATAAGCAAAAATAATAATTATAAGAATATGAAGAAAAGGATGAACATTGGTGTAATAACAAACCAGTAGATCTATAGCATTGTAATTAAGCATGCAAGAAAATCAATCAAACAATATTCTACCTTTCTTGAAGGTGGAACAACATTTTTTACTTGAAAGTTTTTGGGTAAACATGTAAAAGGGTAACCTTCCCAAGTCAGGAATTGTAAACTTTCTGGTAAGTATTCACTAGATACATTAAATTCTTTGTCTGAAAGAACATCAAAACGGCGGTCGAATTTTTTACAGTC
This sequence comes from Drosophyllum lusitanicum, assembly GCA_032274825.1. Lineage (NCBI taxonomy): Eukaryota > Viridiplantae > Streptophyta > Magnoliopsida > Caryophyllales > Drosophyllaceae > Drosophyllum > Drosophyllum lusitanicum. The sequence goes on from JAUEJL010052905.1 coordinate 15,926, forward strand.
GTCTTTCACATACAGAAATCTAAGTCCCTTCATTTCTTTGAGACCTTTCATTATAGTAGCTGGATGGAGTTCCGAGTTCACTAGGTGTATGCATCTTGTTGCTGTAGTACCCTTTAATAAAAGAAGCAGATAATAAAAATCAACTTGTGTCATAACAAACATAAAAGAGTTGGATTTCTGTGCCTTACAAATAACCTTGAACCTTACCAAGTCATTAGACAATATATCTTCAATCTCCTCTTTTTCCCACAATCGGCTATGTTTATGAGGCTCATTGGGGTGCAAACGACGGACAATATTCTTACCCATTTCTTCTATATGGTCATGCATACCCAAGACCCAATCTTTCAATTTATGATCATATATAGTTGTTATAAGGGATTTTTGCTCAAGAACTTTTAAACCAATTTTAGCATGAAATTGACAGCTTTTAAGAGCTCTGATTGCTTCTTCTATCTTCCAACCTTTCAATATGCATACAACATCTAGGAATATTTCCTTGCAATCCTCCTCTAGACCATTATAGCTAATTTCTAGGATTTCTAATGTTTCCTTCAATGGAATTGTTCTTAGCCTTTCTATTGCATCTCTCCATATATCTTCACTTTCACCACAAAGGAAGGAACCCAAAACTTTAATCGTTAAGGGAAGACCATCAGCATAACGTACAACTTGCATGGATAGCACTTCATACTCTTTAATTGGAATCTCTTTTCCAAATGCATACCTACTAAAGAGGCAAATAGATTCCATATACGATAATAGATTGACATTAAGAATGAAGTTTACTTTGTGTGCTACCAGCACTTTCTCGTCCCTTGTTGTAATGATGATTCTACTTCCTGGTTTAAACCAATTGGGCCCACCTGCTAATGCCTCAAGTTGGTCTATATGATCCACATCATCTAAAATGACAAGAACCTTCCTACAACGCAACATTCTTTTCAACTTGTTTTTCCCGTCAAAAATTCCACTTACACCAATTCTTTGATCATTTAAAACATCCGAAAGTACTTGTTTTTGCAGCGACTTCAAACCCCTGGAAGCGTCATTTGAAACTTCCCTCACATTTTCAACAAAGCTTGAACCTTCGAACTCCATTGATATTTGATCAAAAACAGCTCTCGCCAGAGTTGTCTTCCCACCCCCACCCATCCCCTTGATCCCTATCATGCGCACATCATCGGTATCAATATCTAAAGATGAAACAACATCCTTCACCCGGGCTTCCATGCCTACTAACTTTTCATCAAAGCTCAAATCAATGAAACGTAGATCCATTGAAATCTCTTTAACAATTTTTTGGATAAACTTAGCTTCATGCCTGTGTGTTAAAGAAAATTTGGTTAGATTATTCAAATCTCACACGAACAAATAATTACAAATCTATAACATAAAATCAGCCATATATGAATTAATAACAGAGATTTTGATGAAACATTACCCATCAGTAGTGTTCTTCAGCTCCCAACCAGCCAGACTCGCTGCTTCTTTCAAAGCATCTTTCCATTTCCTTGTATCCTCTTCCTTTTCATGATTGGCAAAAGCTTTTCCAACAGACCCACTTTGTTTGCGGATTTCAGTAGGTTCAACATCATAGAAGACAGGGTAAGCAGTGTGCTCGGTCATTCTCTGACACTCCATAATCTTCACAAGTTCATCCAAACACCACGATGAAGACACGTAGTTTTTGGAGAAAACAATGATGTATAATTTCGAGTCTTCAATGGCTCTGATGAGTTCGTCACTGATCCGTTTACCTTTCTGGATTGTTTCGTCATCCTTGTATACTAAAATGTCTTTTTGCTTAAGAGCAAGATAAAGATGATCAATGAAGTTTCTACGAGTGTCTTCACCTCTGAAACTCAGAAACACATCATACTTGAAGGTCTTTTGAATGGATGATGTTGATGAAAATGCCATCGAGTTGAAGTTATGCTTGATGCTCTAAAATCAAAAACTTTGTTCAGGGAAAATTGATTGATTGTTATGAACTGATAATAACCACCCTTCAAGAATTAATACAATGGTCAAACGTAGTACACTAGTACCTACTTTATGTATATACTGTCACTACAAAGAAATAGGGTATTAACATAAAAAATAACCAATTAACAACTTAATTAGCAAAATCAAAAACCCTAAACACAAGATTGTTAATTATCATTTAACTAATCTAACACAATTAACACAACAAAAGAAGCACAATTAACACACATAGAAGCAAACACACACACACATAGAAGCAAACACACACACACACACTGGAACACACACAAATAAACACGCACACACACTGAAACACACTCAAATAAACAAACACACACTGAAACACACAAAAAAGAGGCGAAATCCACCAAATTAGCACATTAATTTGAAGTTGGATCGAGCATACATACCTCTAGAGATGGAGTCGTGCGGCGGCGCAATGTGGGTCTGCGGCAGCGTGAACGGCGTCGGCGGCAGGCAACGGCGGAGCGGCGTGGCGAGAGGAATTGGGGGTGGCGGAGTCTCGAGAGAATAAAGCAGTAGTTATTGAAGGCCGGAAGAAATGGGATTTAATTCGGAACCTTTGTCGCCCCGTAAAGCCCGGATTTCTTGTAGAAACAAACCGGGAGTAGAACACATTTCGACGAAGACACCAAGAAATTGACAAAATTGTTGGAGGAAATAACGAGATTGGGATTTTTGCAAGATCATATCGGACGTGCGTTTCACGTGTGGTTGCCCTGTTTACATGGTGATGAGAATGTGTGCACCATATTAACTTACCATTCTGCACTTTAATATTCTTGGATTAAAAAAATATAATATTTTATTTTATTTAAATTAATCTTATTTATTTAGTTTTTAATTATTTTCTTTCTTCTAATTTATTTTAATTTATTATTCATTTAAAATATATTTTTACAAATACAATTATCCACTCGTATTAATAATATTTTTAAAATCTTTATAATTTCTTTTTCCTTATTTCATAATTATAAATCTTTTTTCTTATATTAATGTTTTTTAAAATTAATAAAATAGTTAATGCAAATAAAAGAAATTTTGAAAAAAAGACACATGTTGCTAAAGAAAACCTTTTTGACATTGAATCGCGCATATAACATATCATTACATTCTTAAAAGCGACATGTTGTAAAACAAAAACTATTACAAAATGACAAGTAAAATCCAGTAATTCTTTTTCCTTACTTCCTCCATTAACTTTGACATTTGTATTGATCTTTTGAGTAAGAGGATAAATAGAAGAAAATAGTAGAGGGATATATCACCTCTCTGAAAATATGTATTTCAATCATAATAATTTTAAGATCTAGAAAGTAGATAATAAATTTATAGCAAAAAGTATCTATTTCAAGCATAATATTTTGAATATTAAAAAGCCGGTTTAGTTTTAGTTACTCCAAAACCCGAATCAATTCATTTATAAGTAGAATAACGTTTAACCTTTTAAAATATAGAAATACATATGTGATTGACACATTTCAGGATTAGCACTTTAATGTTAATTTTATCATCAACTCATTTTCTATTAAAACAAGATTTATCTTATCCTATGTGGCATTGTTAATTGAGTCTCATTTTTAAAACTAAATGTAATTAGAGTATATTGTACCTGATTTAAGGATTTTGGGCTTTTACTAGTTATTTCCTTGGGGCCTAAGCTTCTAATTCATTTGGATTATACTACTTCAATAAATGATCTCATTGATTTATATGTCGATTGGGCTACTCACATTTATATTTATGAAAACCCCTCATCCCCCCACTACATAATAGCCTACAACTATTACTACCATTCAAGTTGCTCATTAATTGATTGTCATCCTAAAAGGCACATCATCACCTATATAGTACTTTCATCATAACAAACATCATTCTATATCATTAGTCTCATTTCTTCTCATATTTTGCAGCAGCCTAACACGTAAAACTTTACATTTGTTATCTTATATGTGTCTTATTAGCAGAATACTTCTGATATAATTATTTATAGTTGATCTTCCTTTATTATGTATATAGGTAGTTTTTATGCTCGATTACTCTTCACCCATCGATTTTTTAATTAGGTTTGATTATCTAACTGTTACGTTCACTTTAATTTTGTAAGGCAAAAAATTAACTTTGAAAGATGTGCAAGAAGTGTTCGATATCTTCTCTATAAAAAATCAAAGATATTGATATTCCAATGGTTAAGGAAACAATTTTCCACAATAAAATGGCAATGGAACCTATACTCCTGGTGTTGTTTTTAACATATTTTGTTTGAATGAATCATGGGCTTTCCTTATTTAGTTTGTAACGTCCCAAAAAAAAAAATTTAAGCCAATACCAAATCATATGATTAAAAGTCTACGATAATTGAAACACTGTATAATATCAATTACATCCCGGGTGAAAACCCATAAAAATCTTACGTTCAAGTACAATCATTTTGGATTACATTAGAAAATTCATGAGAGTGAAAACATTGCGGAAGCTTGCTGGGGATGAGCTATCAAACACGAGCTGGAGCCCCGCCGTGGCCATCACCTGAAAAGATGGTTAAACAACAACCGTAA
>JAUEJL010052915.1:0-20490 GCA_032274825.1 Drosophyllum lusitanicum
AATATAATATTTGTAAAGTTAGTGGGTGAAAAGTAGACTTACTTTAATCAAGGTTGCGTAAAGTAAGTTTGCTTTTCGAAAAGCTAACATTAAAATAATATTATTTCTTGTGTTTTTTGCCTTGGAAGTTTAAGTTTCCTCTTTCATGATTAAACTTTTATCAACAGCCATTCTTCTTTCAAATTTAACTTTACCAAGTATAGAATTGTCGGTCATACTTAGTTGAGGTAACAAATCTTCGAGATATTCATCTTCAAAAGTATCTTTCTCCTTTTCCAGAGGATAAGATCTATCCTTTTTGTCTCATGCTCGATCCAAAAAGTGCTTTGTAGTTTTACAAACAAAGATCTAACGACATAATAGAACAACACATGTTCTGCCTTTTACATATGAAATGTACAAACTGAAATAGTGAGCAGATCTGACATTTTGCTCGACTCAGTTAACAGAATGTACTAAGTACTTTTAAAGTTATACTACTCAATTGAAGGGAATAAACAGTTGATCATTTTGCAAAGGCTTAGTTAATAACTGAAGCTCAGCTGGTCATATAGATGCTCAGTTGATTAAACAGTTATACTTGGAATGTATAATCTCATCTATTTATATGATCAGTTGATCAAGTATGCTCAATTTAAATAGATAAGTTTATGTAAGATGGTAACTTGTGTTTGTAAGACTTACATATTTGATGCAAGTGGCCTCAGCTGATCCATATTCCACTCAGCTGATGGTCTTGAATCTCTCAGTTGATCAAAGCTCTTTGCTCAGCTGATGGTTGTAAACGCTCAGCTGATCAAATTTCTTCACTCAGCTGATGGTTGTAATTCCTCATTTGATAGTCTTCTACACTTGGTCTTTTCATCTTGAAGTTCCTCAGTTGATGTCCTTCGGTTGATGCCTTAAGCAGGGGCTGCTTCTCAGCTGATGTTTTCATACTTAGTAAAATTTCAACAATCTGATTCAAACAACACATGTTTGAATACTTTCTAAGTCATACTGAATGTAGGGTTTGGTTATCATCAAATTCTATATATTTTAATAGACAGAGTTGATTATTGAGGTGAAGTGATTATCTCTCCAACAATACATAAATAATTAATCAAATATATAAATAAATTATGAAATATATATATCTCATTTTTGCGCGTTTCCAATAACGACGTCTTCGAGGACATGAATCCATGCACTTCTCAACAAAATCTCTTCGTCCGTAGTCCACGTTATCGGACTCAATCTATTTGAAAATTTTGTTGATTTTCTTTTGCGGCGTGTATGTGGAACTGCCTCCGGTTCGGTCTCGGGAACCGTCTCGTCCGGGTTACGTCTGGGAACCCGTTCTCCACATCTGTCTCCTTGTTGCATTAGTTGTTGAAACATGTTGGGGATTTGTTGTAGGTGTAACGCCCCAAAAAAATTTTATAAATAATAAATTTCACGATAAATATTCCATTCAAATAATAAATAAATATGTTATTATATTCATCCCAATGAATAAATGTTAAGGCTCTGAAGCGGAAGCTATTAAATAAATGTTAAATAAAAATATAAAATCAAATAATCTTCGTGCTGCTGTCGTGCTGCTGCCTTGCCCATGTCTTCGCGCGGTGGTTTTAAAAAGAATTAAACAACAATTGGTAAGCTAGAAGCTTAGTAAGTAACACATCACCCATACCTTATGAGGTATCCCGGATCTGCACATAAGGCCCCCTTAGCCAGGCCCACTCGGTCACGATGTTTAAAGACATCCATCAGGTTGGTCCCTCGACAGATAACCCCCTTGGTTATCACGCAAGCAAATAAACAGATATCACATCAAATAACACATACACACATATACACATACATCACACATATACAAATACATCATAAGATAAGAGTTAGTGAAACTCACCTGGTTCGTAGTCTAAGTACCATCTACAAACACGTAATGAGTAGTTGAAATCACCTAAAATTAAATCGTATCTCATAAGTTCTCATAATCCCATACAAATCGCATAATATGCAATTTAAATATCCGGTTCAATTTGCGATTGGGCTTCCCATGCCCAATTTTTGATTTGGGCCTCAGAGCCCATTTTGCGGTTCAGTTCATAAGCCTAGTTTGTGATTGAGTCTTATAGCCCAATTTGTGATTCGGCCCCATTGGCCTATTTTACGATTCCAACACTTGACTTATTCTGTGATTGCCACCTAAGGCTTAATTTTTTATTACAATTCAACACCTAATTTGTGATTGGTCTCATAATCCACATGTTCTAGTGTATGTATATATAAAATTTGCTATTCAAATCTTACATATAAATTGGCAATTCAGAAGATATGATTTTCATTTTGTGATTCACTAAACAAGATTTGTGATCCATGTTTAAAATTTACGATTGTGGGATGTTGGCCAATTCCTTATTACATTCCATACTTTATCATATAACACATATATGTTCACAAAGTGACTAGTTTGAAATTCCAAGATCAAGCCTGCAATCCGATTCAGGTCTATCCAAGAACACGCCCTCACGAACAGCATCCCCCATCGACTTTTAACTTGGTTTTTGAGCAATACTTCATCATTTTGCAAAATTCTTGTTTCTATGTGTTCCTAAACTACTCTAAATCAAACCCTATTGTTTAATTGAATTATCATCATGGTTTTAAAGAACTAGGACCGATTTACAGCTCGTTTTTTTAGCTCATTCGTCAACAGTGGCAAACTCAAGAACCTATCGGTTCATTTGATTTTTGTTCTTTCTATGGGTTCCAATCAACAAACAAGTTAATCCTATACAATTAATTGAACCACAGCTGCAGCTTCGTCGGTCTATGGTCAAATAATTGTTCGGTTTTGGGTGTGGTATCTAACACGTGATTTCCTTGCAAAAACTCAAGGATTGATGCCGCCGACTCGCGGTATTCGTCCCCTGCCCTTGCCGGAAAGCACACACGCACACTCATGTCGAAGAAGAATGGAAGTCGACCATAGGTATATGACTATATGAGTATATGGGTCTCCTTAATGGGTTAAGGTTTTCCTAATTATCTAAAACCCAATACCTTTCTTCATTTGCCTTAAGCCCGTTACACTTGAATGTCAAAAACTTAACCTAAAACATCTCTTTACTTGGCCCATAACTATAAAATGCTAATAATAATAATAATAATAATAATAATAATAATAATAATAATAATAATAATTTCAATAGCATTACTAATAATAACTTAATAACAATTCTATTAATAATAATAATAATAATCGGAAACAGGTATTATATATATATATATATTCCAACAGACAAGAGTAGAAAAAAATTCAAAATCCAGCGTGAACAAGCACAGCTTGGGGGATAGGGGCGGGGCCGATGGTGTTTGGGTTTGGTCACGCACGAACCAACCCGTACCTGCTGGTTGGATGCACCAACTCTTATTAGTCTTCATTACCAAAACTGTATTAGATAGTAACTATTATAATAAAGATCTAATAACATCCTAAAATTTCTGTATTCTAAAAACGGGTCGTTACAATAATCGAATATCATTATGTGTTAATGATGAGGTTTGTTAGGTTAAGCCATGTTTTTCATCACGTGGTGATTTTTATACCAAGCTACATTGAGTTGTGCGTTACATTGTTTAGTTTGCTTCTTGGGCTGTAGAAGCATTCGGCTCATTTCATCCTTGTGCAAAGCACATGTCACGCGTGATACATGTATTTTAGGGGTACGTTTAGACTGTAATTAATAGTTTGATATGTTTATATAAATGTAATACTTTACACAAAATTTTGGTTATTACACAAATTATTTGAAAATCTATAAACATTAGATTAAAAGTTAAAAATTACATTCAAAAATTAAGTTTTCATATTTTTTTAATAATTTTCTAGTTCAATTTTCAGGATTATATAGGAAGACATATTAATAATCTCATAATTCTTTAAAAGAAAAATAATTTATAAAAATTAAATATTGTTAATTAATAACCTCCTTACCCGACTTATTTGTCTTAATCTGAAAAATAATATGAAATTACTTTAATTTTATTTCTATTAATTTTATTTCCGTTTCATAAGATGTAACTGTCAAACAAAATGCATATTTTTCATTAATCAAATTCCCTAAATACATTTTAATTTTTGAACGCTAAACAAGAAAAAATTTCATTTCAACACTTGATTAGATGATCGACCACCACAAGCGCCTGCAACCTCTCATAACTTATGGGTAATGACATCTCAAAAAAGCTGCACCAAAACAAACAAAAATTCAATAAGCAAGTAAGTAACAAACTAGAGAATATTAACCAAAAGATAGATCAATATTATAAAAACGATAAATTAAGAAACTTACAAGGATCGGTGGGAGAAGGAGTAGCATAACTAGTATCACATACGCCATTCAATCGAAAGTTAAGATCAATAGCATAAGATGCATGATTACGTAAAGTGTTAGGAAGATAACACGACCCCCCTGGTTGGATCTCCTTACACGAGACTTGGCTACATAAACGTACAAGTACTTGTTGCAACACCGGATCCGTAGCTTGGGTTTGAGCAACACACCACATTTTCCCCTATAAAAATTGTTGCAAGAATGAAGATAAAAAATGTTAAAATCAAAATTTTGATGAATATATATAGCATGAATGAAGTGTGTGTGTGTGTTATAGTTTAGATATCTTACTTCTACATAAGTGGAGCACCCAAGGGAGCACAAGAAGAAACCTAAAAAGCACAATAAGAGATTTACTTTTGCCATGATTAATTTATGAAATGATTTTGTAAATGTTCATTTGTTTATATAGTGTATGTGATTTGTAACGATTTCACTCTTGAGAATCTTGGGAATTAATGATTTTGTTATTGCAATTAAATAAATAATTACTACATAGTAAATTATTATCTTGCCTAAATATAAACCTTAAATGTATAAATTATTTGAATTTAAATTATCTTACTGGTAAAATTGAGAAGTACATATGTGCCAGAAGACATATATTTGAATTTAAATTATTAAACGTCGGTCCTTTATTTGAAAACCTTGCAAAGTTAGTCCTTAATTTTAAAAGTTGCACACGGACGGTTTTTAGCCATTAACAAATGTTAAACTTTTATAAATGACCATCCTACCATTTACACAATCAGTCCTTATGCAATATATTTAGTTTTAAATCATTCAAAAATTATTTAATTATTAAATAATTAAATAAAACAATATGGGGCATTTTTAAATTTTTAGAAAGAAAACTCACCCGTTATTATAATACACCCCCCTCTCCCTATCCTATTCTCACAAATCACAAGAACACTACCCCCATCACTCTTTTCCGGCGACCACCTTCTACCGGCCACCGTCATCTCCGGCAACAAGTCGACTCCACCACTACCATCCTCTCTTACTAGCCGACTCCACCACCACCATCCCCTCGGTCTCTTCTTTTAGTTCTTTTCTTTCATTAATTTTTTATTTAATTTGTAGATCTAGGTGCATGTTAGGGTTGAATATGGGTTTTGGGGCTCTAGATCTTCGAGTATGTGTGCCTATGCGTGTGTGTTCTTCGAGTCCGTGTGTGTTCTTTGAATCTGTGTTTCTATAGGCGTGTGTGCTATTCAAGTGCGTGTGTTTTCTTCGAGTGTGTGTGTTCTTCAAGTCTATGTATGTACAGGTGTCTATGTGTTGTAACATCCGTAAACCGGGCTTAGTCGTAATCGGGTAGGTGATAAATTAATTGTGTTAAATTACGTGTTCGATTGATTTTATGTGAATAAATAAATATTTTATGTCACATGAGTTTATGAGATAAATGAATTCGTTTTTGAACGAGGGTTGTAAATAATACCTCGTTGCATGTTAATTGATTAAGGTTGGCTGCTTAATTGATTAACTATATATTAGAAAGCAGTGTAGTGCATTGAGGTTTATAAATATCTAAAAATATTGTTGCCACCTCAATTCTTTGTGGATATACTCCATTATGAAGATATTTCTTTATGTTTGAATTGTGTGTTTCGAAGAAAAGAATCAGAGAAGTTAACTTGAATTATTGAAGTTGATATTTAGTTAAACATATTCTTGTTTTTCAAGTATTCTTCTTTTAATACTAAAATTATCCCAAAATCAAAATCGATTAACCAAAAGGGCTACCAAGATAGATTAAACAAACCAAAATCGATTAAACAAATCAAAATCGATTACCCAAAATCAATTACCGATTAATGAAAATCAATTATTTATTAATGAAAATCAATTCAAGAAACCCATATGATGTACTTACATATCGAAAATGTCAAAGAAATAATATGATGTACTTACAGATCGGTTAGCATTTTATTGATTTAACCATGTTTACTACTTGAATAAGTTAAACAGATTCTTGTTTTTCAAGTATTCTTAATACTAAAATTATCCCAAAACAAAATCGATGAACCAAAATGGCTACCAAAATAGATTAAACAAACCAAAATCGATTAATGTAACCAAATTCGATTACTGATGAATGGAAATCAGTTATTGATTAATGAAAATCAATTCAAGAAACCCATATGATGAACTTATAAATCGAAAAAAAGGTCGAAGAAATAATATGATGTACTTACAAATCGGTTAACCAAAAGCCTTTCTGTGAAGAGAGTGAAGAATCGACTAACCTTGAGAGAAGAGGCGGTGAAGAAGATCGCAAGAGAATGGGGCGGCGGCGAAAAATCGAGTAATAGTGGAGAGGGCGGCAGCCGAAGAAATTGCAAGTAATGAAGCGCCTGAAATTGCCGACAGGAATGTTTAGGGTTTGTGAAGCTTGTCGATGAAGAAAAGCCAAGATACGAAAATAATACACATAAACCGGCTTTGTGCAAATCGCGTTTTTACGACCCGCGTAACATAAAAAATGGGTCAAAATACCCAACTTTTGTACAAAGGTGGGCATTGCTAAGAATAGTAGTCAAAATAGGTGATTTTAATCAAAATTAAGGAAATAAATGGATTCTATTGGTTAATTGAGGATTTATTTAAGAAAGCTGAATAAAAGTAAGAGTATTCTACACAAGGATTATATAAGACTATAATTAATGAGTTTGAAAGTAGATGATATATACTATTATAATCGTGTTAAGGTAACTTTCTACTGTAAATTTTATTTATTATTAAATATCGATATGAATATATCATTATTATATATGTATCTTTTTATAATTGATATAATTATTTTGAATTGTCAATTTCATCAACTTTGCATAGGTTAGTATTGTCAATTATGTTTTCCTTTTTTTGGTTTAATTAAAGTTGCTTTAATTAGTTAATTTCTATTAATTATCATCTAACTTAGATTTAGAAGAAAATATAGGATCATATATATTTTTGATTTAGGGTGTTTATTTAATAACATGTATATTTATTTATGTCTTAACAATTACAACCAAAATATCCTGATTTTCATTATCTTTTTAACAGAAAATTATTTTAAATATTAAATATTGTTAATTAATAACCACCTTAACCCGAAATATATGTCTTAATTGCTAAAAGACAAGAAATTACTTTAATTTTATTTCTATTTTAATGCTTTTTATGAGTCGTTAATTGTGTTTCTGTTTCCATAATACGTAACTATATATCTGTAATACCCGGTTTCCATATGTAAACATTTTATAATAATATAAAGTAAGTTGTGAATATCATATTATTACTGTTGATCTATTTCAAGAATTATGGAATTGTTAGGCTAATTATTAATGGATATATATAAGATGGACTTGGTTTTGGCCTTGTATACTACTTAGATGTGTAAGTTGAGCCCGTGTATGTTAGTGGGCTTGGTCCAAGAAGACAAGTATATATATTTATGTAGGGCACAACCCCAAACACCTGTTACTGCTCCGTTCATTCAAACCTAAGAGAGGTGTGCGTGTCTGTGTTTTCTTGGCTGGGAAGAAGGAAAGAAACAAAGAGCTAAGGAATTGAGCTTTTACACCAAATTCTTGAAGAAGAAGAACAAAGGTATGAAATCTTAAAGCCTTGCAGCATTTATCGCTTAGGAATGTATGTACTTAAGAGATTTAATGGGTTTTTAATAGAGGGTTTTTCACCCTGTTCTTGTCTACGTAAACACACACATAACAGTGAATTGATTTTCATTCTAGGATGAGATAGTGATACTTAAATCGATTTTATAGGCCTAGAGGTAGAGCAAGCTGTTAGAAACAAGAAAGCAAGGCAAACATTGAAGTTTTAATCAGAATGTAGATGGAAACCCGGTTTTTATGCTAAACCCAAACCGAGAACAAAACTAGGATTTTAACCCACTGAATCTTGATGTTAATCGAATTAAATTGGAAGGATGTGTTTACTAGTTGTTAGGAATCCTTAGAAACGAAAATGGCGTGGATTGGTTAAGTTTTGAAAGATTTCAGATTTTGTTAGTGTTGACTGTGTGTATGCGTGGTCCGACAGAGATGAACACCCATCCGACCTTTGTGTTGATCTGACTTTCAGTGTGATCCGACTTTCAGTTGGTCCGACCTTTGTGTTGGTCCGACACTTGTGTTGATCCGACTTTCAGTGTGATCCGACTTTCCGTTGGTCCGACCTTTGTGTTGGTCCAACCTTTGTGTTGATCCGAATTTCAGTGTGATCCGACTTTCAGTTGGTCCAACCTTTGTGTTGGTCCGACCTTTGCGTTGATCCGACTTTCAGTGTGATCCGACTTTCAGTTAGTCCGACTTTTGTGTTTGTCCGACCTTTGTGTTGATCCGACTTTCAGTGTGGTCCGACCTTTGTGTGGTCCGACTTTCAGCGTGGCCCGACTTTCAGTATGGTCCGACCTTAGGTCTTGGGAGGTGTGTGAGTGTCATCCGACTTGAGGACTTGTATCCGGTATTGATTCTATAAGATGTGTTGTAGGTTCTTGCTGCCGGATTCGTTAACTGATCAGTCCTGTGTACTTTGACTATTACTGTGTTTTATTACTGTTGCTACTAATCAGGTGAGTTTCACTAACTCTTATATTATGTTGGGATATGTGCTCTACGTGATATTGTGATTGATGTGACACGGATGTTGTTGTCTTGAGCAGCTGTGCTCATTTAGCAGCTGGCCACCCCGACTTTAAGGCAATTGATGTGACACGGATGTTGTGTCATGAGCAGATGTGCTCGTTTAGCTGAGGGCCACTTCGTCTGTGTGGCGTAATTGATGTGTTGTGCATTATCTGTAGATGTGTGCTGATATAATGTACAAGTGTTGTGTGCTTACTAAGCTTTATGCTTAACCCGTTGTTGTTGATTTCTTTCAGGACCGTCTCATGCTGACAAAGGGAAGGCTCCTGCGTGACAGCTTCTTCCGCAAACACTTTCTAACTCTGATTTTGTAAACAATTATTTTGGCGCCGTAAGTCCCGTGTGTTGGGCCGGTTGTTGACAATTGATGTACTAAATACCCTACTGGTTTTGTGATTACATGAACTTCACCTTTAAAAAAAATAATTTTGGGACGTTACACCATCTGACCATCTTATCTTATATGTATTATATAGTACAATAACCTAATCTTTTTTTTTCTTGAATACTACCATTTCTAAGCATGTCTAACTTTACGTGATGAAGCTTTTCCAACAATGTAAAGGCATATCCATGATATTATTGTTTATGTTATGACTTAATTTGAGCAAATACATTTTTATTAGCCAATTATATATTTGTATCTTTAGAATTTAAACTAAATTATTAAAAAGTAAATAATAATTATATCAATTTAAGTATACTCAAATTACATCATATAAAATTAATATCCAAACATAGAATAGCTTATGTTATAAATACGTAAATTGTTTGCGTATGGTTTATTATTTAATTAAACATAATTGAAAACACAAAATAACATTGAATTAAAATATACATGCAATAATAACCTTAATTTTATGTGCAAAGTTATTAGTTAAAAAATAAGAAAATTAAACAAATTAAATCTTTATATAAAATTTCAAGTTGTAAGGGTAATTATAAAACCTACCAACATGACGGTTGTTCTACTACCCAGTAATTATGTTGAGTTATAGTTTGTGGACGGTTATTTACTCACATACTAACTATCAATTTTAAAAAGTCTTAAAGTGGTAGTGATAGTTTTGTAAACAACTTTATGTCACTAATCAACGGTTTTAAAATACTCATAAGTGGTTACCAAACATATTGAAAAGAGCCCACTAACATGCGGTTTATGAACGGTTACAAAACTTCCATGTCATTACTGAATTCATCATTTTTGTACGAAATGACCAAATTTTTGTTTTTACTCTATCAAGTAGATATATATAAATAATATTGTTAAAAAGTAAATGAAAATATTCATTACCATAAAAAGAAAAAATGGAAAATGATAATTCATACATAAGAAACGACCAATATAACTAACAAATAAATACAATTTGACAAGCAATAATAATTCACAAAGATGGTTATAAAATTTGAGTTTTTTTATGAATTATTTGAATTAAGTTCTATTATGATAAATATTTTTAATTTTAAGTTGATACATGTACATTTATCCATTATGTTAAATGATATATTTTTAGATATTTTACATCAGATTATTAAACTATAACAGATCATATAATATAGGAAAGTGTATCAACTAATTAACATACACCTTATTTAATTATAAATCTTATCTACTTTTATAAACTTTATCGTAATACGACCTATTTTAAAAGATAACATATTTTTAATTTTTTTATCGAAAGACCAAGAAATCAGTGATAATATCGATTATGATATGTAAAGTAAATACATATAAAAAAGGGTTTAGTCCAACAAAATGTATTCAACTTGTCACCTTTTGCTATTGTCTGTATCCACCTTTTTTTTTTCCTATTGTGTGTATCGAATATTTAATTTGTCACTATTGTGTGTATTAAACTTTCTATTATAAGCGCAAAACTTATACATATTTTTCTTTTTTATGTAACCAAAATACATACAATAGCAACAAAATAGAAGTTCGACACACACAATAGCAAAACATGACAAGTTGAATACATCTAAACTCTATAAAAAAAGAATAAAATATCCATGAATTACATACTCACTTCTATTGATGGATAACAGAGTTTTGAAAATACACTAATTTCTAAGAAAATGGCATATTATGATAAAATTTATATCAAAACGTAAATAAAAATGAGACTATTACAAATATATAATTATTTTTTCTCTAAACAAAATATATCACAAGCTATTATAATTTATAAACAACATATAATTAATTACATTAATATATAATTTTCTTTAAAAAAAACCCTCTAATGTTTCATAAAACCATCTCATAATTTTCATCTAACTCCTCCCAACTGATATTAAATTTGTCATATATAATAAATATGTATCTTTGGATAATAATACCCTTAAATATGAAAAACAAATAGTGTGTATGTACTCGTATAAAAATCATAATGGTTACGTATAACAATAACTTAAACAAAATAAAAAAAGGGAAGTGTTTTCTGCTGATTAACACCAATAATATGTATAGCAGTCCCTATAAATAGCAACAGAAATTCCACGATGACGCTGGCACTTGCTTTGACCACTTCTCAGTCAGTTTCCCAGTCAAAAATGGCCACCACCCACCTTCCTTCTTCCTTTCCTTTGCTGCTTGCTTAATCCTCAGATTCTTCTATTTCAATATTAATTCTTCAAATTAATTATTCAGAACTTACCCCCCAATCCAATCCTATGTTTTAATCACCATCACCTTCATCTTCACCTGCTTTTTAGGGTTCTTCAACTACGTCCATAATCTTACGTCCTCGTTCAACCATTTCCGCCCCCTTTCTCTGAATTCCCCCTTCGTTTTTTTTATTTTTTATTTCTAATCTCAATCCATGCCCCACGATTGATAGCTCAGTCGTTTACTTGGTCCTTTCTATCTTAATTTTTCCTCAATTCGACACACACGGTCAAGGGTTTTAGGTGAGAATCCCCATTTCTATTATTAGTTTTTAATAATCCCATTAATGGAGAGTTTATTACCCTTTCCTAGAACCATCCTCACATGGCTTTAATCAACCTCCCATTATTTTACTTCAAAAACCAATAAAAATCTCGACATGCTGGGAGAAGACGACAAGCCACAGCCACAGCTACAGCTACCACCGCCATCAGCCGGCGGAGACAACCGGAAAATATACTCCAGGTCAGTCTCATGGGCGGCCGGCAAGGCAAGGTCGTGTTTGCCGCCTCTTCAGCCGCTAACGGTTTCCCGGCCAAGAGCTGAGGAGTGGCCTAGGGCTGGCTCCGACGATCTTGGTGTTTGGCCAAATGTCGCCGCCACCACCCCCGGTGCTAAGCCTAGACCTCCGGCTCTTCCCTTGAGTTTTAACAGAAATTTAGGGAAACCCCCCAGAGAATTTGAATTCAAGAAAGATAAACTTGCGTTTTTTGACAAAGAATGTTCAAGAATCATTGATCATGTGTTTCTAGGAAGTGATGCTGTTGCGAAGAATCGTGATGTTCTTCGCCAAAATGGAATCACCCATGTTTTGAATTGTGTTGGTTTTGTGTGTCCAGAGTATTTCAAGAATGATTTGGTGTACAAAACACTTTGGCTTCAAGACAGCCCATCTGAGGATATTACTTCTATCCTGTACGATGTTTTCGACTACTTTGAGGATGTTCGCGAGCAAAAAGGTCGAGTTTTCGTGCACTGTTGTCAAGGGGTATCAAGGTCAACGTCTTTGGTTATTGCATACCTTATGTGGAGAGAAGGTCAGAGCTTTGAGACTGCCTTTCAACAAGTGAAAGCAGCTCGAGGGGTGACTAACCCGAACATGGGTTTTGCCAGCCAGCTTCTACAGTGTCAGAAACGGGTCCATGCCATGCCCGTGAGCCCGAGTTCGGTTTTGAGGATGTATCGAATCGCACCACACTCATCTTATGCACCACTTCACCTTGTACCAAAACTATTGACTCGTCCTGATGCTATGGCTCTTGATTCTCGCGGTGCGTTTATTGTTAATGTTCCTACTGCTATTTATGCGTGGATTGGGAAGGATTGTGACCCGTTAATGCATGAAAGTGCAAGATTAGCGGCATCACAGGTTATTCGATATGAGAAGGCAAATGGTCCAGCTTTGATCATTAAAGAAGGTGAAGAACCGAATGAATTCTGGAACGCACTTGGGAATGATCAAGATCAACAACAGATTACAGTAGATAGAGGTGTTGTTGGTCAAAGAAAGGTTGTTGACTATGATATAGATTTCAGTGTTTTTGATAAGGCGGCGAATAGTGGTGTTGTCCCGCCGCTTTCGATCTCAGGAAATGATTCTGAGATGTGTTTGCCAGCTAGACGAAGCGGCTGGGAAAGATTGAGAAGGAAGTTTGCTACTGGAGTCATGAAGGATTTGCTCACAACATCTAAAGAAGTTGAAGTTGAATCCCCTTGTGAATCCCCAGGTTCTTGTTCTTCAGGTCAAAATTGGGTGAAAAACGAAGATGATAATCCTGAATGTATGTCACCTGAGTCATTTTCTTCTTTTCTTGTGAACGATCCAAGAAAGTTTGATAACATATCACCTTCCATCTCACCTTCAACATCTGATCACTCAAATTCATTCTCATTTTCACCCACGTCGTCTAATTGGTCTGATTTATCTAGTCCCAATCTAAACCCTAACCCTAATCTAGGAAATGTTCCACCTTCCACTGGTGGAGCAGGTGAGTCCCCAAAGAATCTGGTCAGAACATGGTCGTTTTCCATGGATGATCAGAGCATGGAATATGTTGAAGAAGATGAAGATGATAGTGGTGTTGGTGGTAGGCAGGATTCTATGTTTGAAGCTCAAAACCAAGAGCAGAGTAATGACCAAAATGACCCTGAATTTGTTCTGTATCAGTGGCCAACTATGGAGAAAGCCGAGATGGGTAGTATGGGAATTCCTGATTCCAGAGGTGTGTATATATCTCATTTCGCGGATATTCTGTACGTTTGGGTGGGGCGTGATGCTCCGGGCATCAATGGGGACGATCAAATCAAGTGGCAAATGGTTGGCCATGAGTTTCTTCTTAGAAATGGTCTGGAAACAAGCTCTAATATTCAGGTAATCTGTTTAATATTGAAGCTTAAAGACATTATATTCCATGTATTTTCGAACCATATTACTAAATATTTTTAACAAACAGATAGTGAAAGAGGGAGAGGAACCTGAGCAGCTATGGAAGCATCTTCATTGTTTCTCATTCCAAAACACAGCAGAGAAAAATCAGAAATGATGAATCAAGACAATGGCAAAAAGAATATAATCATATAAATATGGTTTTAATTTTTTCCATTACGTGGAATCCTGTACAGTTTCCAAGCTATTCTAAACTAATAGAAAGAAAAAAAAACTCCACCTTATTATTTCCAAATTTTCCACAATGTATTTATTTTAATATCGTCGAAGTTCAATGTAGCCATTGATATTTTCAGAGGAATTAAAAGGTTTCTATGGAATTTAATGTTATAAGTTAGCTTGATAAACACTCAGAAATCAACAGGAATTAGCAGTTACAGGGAGGCTGTGAAGTGTAAAGCAGCAAAATATAGTTATTCCATAACATACTGAGAAATCAACATTTATACAAACAGGTTCCAGGGTATGAGTTTATAATATAGATGGCAGAGGGTCTCTCATACCTCAAAATTGCCATAATAGCTTCCACATCTTGAAACAAACATAGCCTCTGCCTCAGTTATACTCCTCCCAAATCAACCATTACATTTACATATTACCATTTCGCCCTCGTCCACGGCCACGGCCAAGGCCTCGGCCTCGACCTCTTGGAGCCCCACGTGACCATGGTTTCCCATTGCCATGGGAACTTCCCGCACACCAATCATTTTCTTTGTGTTGTTGTATGACTGAACTGCTCCTTGAAATAACAAATGTAGACCATGGCCTTCCCCATGAACCTCCATTTTCACAGTTGTTTTCTGTGGGGCTCGTCTTCTTTACATCTGTCCAGCCGGTGTTATTCTCCTGCGATGGCTCAGGCTTATTAGCATTTGACAACCAAGGGTCAGAAGAATTACTCTTTTGCCCATATTTCTCCACAGATGACTCTGCTTTATTAACATCTGGAGCCATACTTGAACTTGGGCCAGCCACACCATATGAACTTGTGTTCAGCCCAGAACCTACCATACTCAAATGATTCAGGTCGGGCATTTCTGTGTTCTTCGAGTTTACATTGCTCAAACGGTCCCATGGATTCACTTCTACCATAGATCAATATGATAATGAGAATATATGTGTGTCAGTGTGTGCGCCCGCGCATTATGTGATGGAAAGTTGATGTATTATAGAATAGGAAAGCATATATTTCTCCATTTTAAGATTTATACCTGGATCGGGGTCTTTCGGGACATCTATGTTGTCATTACTGTTAGATACCAAGTTCTCTGTAGCATCCTTATCATCACCCTGGGAAGTTTGATTAACACCATTATTGCCTGCTTCCCTAGCATCTCCATCATACTGCATGATGTTGCGAACATCAACAAGAGCCGAATAGTTGATCTGCACATAAAAGAAAAATAATGTTTGTAGTAATCGACAGGTATAAGGGATCAGATTAGTGTATGTTGAAAGGGTTAACCACCTCTAAAGTACCATCTTCTTCATAAAGAGAGTCATTGGGCCCGTCTTCATTAATCTTTTCTTGAACAATAGGATACTCTGGGACTGGAGTCAGAACAATGTCTCTTGCATCATAGTATGATATTCTTCCAACCTGTCATGTAAATTAAATTCTTAAAAAAGGGAAAATAAAGAATACATAGTAGTGCCTCACATATTACACATATAGATGATTTGCGAGATGGCAAGATGGAATTCTGACTGATTGCATAATGGGGAAAAGTGGATTAGGGTTGAATAGGTTTTTTTTTATGAAACGGGTCGAAATGGACCAGATTGATTGGGTTGACCTCCAAACATTTTTACAAAAAAGTTATGTTAATTATAATCAGGAAATTGCCACCTCAGATTTTGAGAATAGTATATGTGAGAAGAATGTTACCCGGAAAGACGAAAACTCAGGGATCCATGAAGCGTTTAACACAAGGAGACGATACGCAATCACATCACCTTCCTGCAAATTATAGGAAATAATAGCCAAATGAACAGTGGTTTCATAAAGGATTGAAGGTGAATCAAATTTTAAGTAAGCAAATAAAATATCAAAACAATTGGTTTGTAAGAATTCGGATGCTAGAATGACTATTGTAAAAAGTCAAGTAAATTAGAATAAGAAACCAAACATCCTTGCCGGAAAGAAGTGTCTCTCGCATATAAGCATGCATTTGTATGTATGTGAGTGTGTGGGCTGCATGTACTCTCTGTGTGTGCAAGTGAGAAAAAGAGAGAGGGAGGGAGACCTTGGGTTCGCAACATGGAGGAAGCTTGTCAAAATCTTTGGGGTCAATTAGAGGTACTTGTGCATCTTTAAACATCAGTTTGAACGATTCTTTATTTATTCTTTTAGAGTCGTTCCTTCGAGAAGTTGAACACTTTTCTCTACCCCATCTTTGACCCTTTCTCTTGCTGAAATTACCATTCCTCTGTAAAGGTTCCTGAAACATAACTCAAGAATTTATTGGACAGAAATGTTTATAAGCGGAAAAAATAGCAGGTTAAATTAGCAAACTATATTGTAATATAGCTTATGTGCCTATGTTTGATCAAATACTGCTGTCAAATGATGCAATTGTGTTACATTGCATGAAAGGAGATGAAAACCTCGGAAAGATATGACTAATCATTTTATCATACAAGTAGAGAATTCTTTTCCTCCGTTGCATGAAATAGACCCCACAACAAGATGAGGCTGCATACTAGTCAAAAGTTGAGAACAACATTAACTTGCAAGTATCACAATTACTTTAGGGGGAAAAGGGGCTAAAATTATCTACTAGTGAGGTTGAGGTATACTCAGAATATGGGCTGCAACTTATCTCTTACAGTTACCAAGTATGATCTGTTCATGTTAATTTACTAGCTTCTTGTTTCTACGTCTACATAAAAGTTTTAGTTATCAGTGTACAAAGTTGTAATCTGTAACACATTGAAAACAGGAATATTGGCCATGTATTATTAATGACAGCTAATCAAAAGTTTGATTTAACCATGTGAAACATACATTTGATACTCCAGTCTGTTTTGCAGCTTGATCTGCATGAAACAAGAGCAATGGAAATTAGCAACTATGCAATGAAAAAATTACTTAGGATACAACATAGAACATACCTTCATCAAGATGTTGAAAACGAATATGTCCAGGCCTGGTTACAACTGAAACATCAGTACCCAAATCCCCACTCTGCACAGGCTTTTTAAGAGCCTGTTTCCAGTGTAGCTGAAAATTAAAATAAATGTCAATGACTACATTTACTTTGAATTAAAAGGTTTTGTGCATGATTAGTTACTTACTAGTCCCTTTGGCTGACCATTATCCTCTTTGTTTACAGCTTTAGTTACTTGAGCCTTTGAATGGGCTTGTGGCTGTAATTTCAAATTACAGAAAATGTATATATATTTCGTCATTTTTGGATATTCTTTTACAAACATTAACAAACGAATACCTTCTTCTTTGCAATTTTAGCTAGTTCTCGCATCCATTGTCTTTTAGCCTTTTTCCGTCTAGCACTTCTACTAGGGGCCTGACATTTATGAAGTTTAATGTTGTAAGGAGCCACCATTAAACTCATTAATAATTCACCAAAAATTCTCTAACACAAAACTTGTATCAGAAGGAATTTCCTAGAGTAAGATTCACAGGTAATTTCCTACAACAAAAGTAAACTCACTGCTGGCACAATGTAATCTCATAAATCATGTCATTTATCACTAGTATGAACCTTTTTAGTCCCAGGAGCATTAGAGACTTGATTGACTTCTTCAACGTTCTCCTTAAGCTCTTCCCTCCTGTAAATGTGGAATAATGAAAACAAATTACCAAAAAAAACATATGCATATTTTAATGATTTATTATTACCCTTTCACAATGGAAGGAGATTTAACTTTCTTGTTACTTGTTGCAGCACTTTTATTAGCCTCCTTACTGCTGATCTTACGGGGATGAGATGCATCGTTACTAACATTTTCAATTTCCTCTCTCTCAGCCTCATCTTCATCATCATCCGACAACCCCAAACAGCATTTCTTCTTCCTGTGATTCAAAAAGCAAATAAGTAAGCAAGAAATGGAAACATTAAGCAAAATGAGAGTGCAAATAGTTTCTATGGATGTTTAATAAGCGTTTTGGCGTGTGGCGACTAGAAATCTGAAGCATTTTTTATTGTTTGCATAAAAAGACTCTGCTTCTGATTATTTAGGGGTCAAATAATCATTTAACAATACTCAATTTCATACCATTTGCAGCAAAATTGATTTTCTGAAGGTAAAACAAAGTTACCTAGTAACCATTTCTTTTAACCTGGTTTGAGAGGCTTTTATTCCCATTTCACAAGATTTCTCTCCTTATTTTCATAAAGATGTCTTTTTTATATATTCATTAACTAGTCATATCTTGCCAAACGCTCAAACATCGGATGGTATAATTATTATAACTTCAAACAACAAAGGCACGTTCAAAAAACGATATTCTACAACCTCTTTCCTTGCAGTTGATTGTTTGATTCTGATCATTCAACATCACATAATCACTTCATGAAATTATATCCAAACAATATAATTCCAAAGTGAGATGGCCTCGGAATTATAAAAATGCATAAATAAATGAGGGTAGACAAGATAGGACTTACTTTGAGTTTTGAAGTGTTGTGGAGGCTTTTCTTTTCTTAGAGGCTGCTTCTTCAGGTAATTTTTCATCTTGTGGCTGTTCTTCATCAATCTCTTCAGGTTCACTTTGGTATTCTCCAGTTTCCTTATCAGACTTATCATTTGCTAAAAGTAGCAAACCATTATCTCCTGGTTCCGACCCATCATCTTCAAGCAAAGTACCTGCCTCAGGTGTTGCACCACATTTCTTTTTCACACTAAAACAACAAAAAATACATGCTTTCTTCAATAGATAGTTACATATTCTCCGAGGGTGGTTAATATGAAACTTAAAATTAAACTGACCAGATAATTTCCTTGTCTTTCAAGATTTCAGTTGACTCGAAAGGTGGTAATGCAAAGCCCTCCATCTGCAAGGTAAAGAGCAGCTACTCATACAGTCATACAACTGGCAACAGCTAAAGCTTAACTTATATTACGGATCAACCCAACACTTAATTCAAATTACCAATAGTAGATCTTCCGCGTAGCAAAAAGAATGGTAATGTATTAAAATAAGATCAAAGAAAATATCTACACAAACTATATATGATAGTGTAACAAAGACTGGACCAGTTTGGGTAGAAATATTATCCTTTTCACTTTTGTTATCTTTTTACGGTATTAAGGTATAAAGAGCTACAAGAACCACTGGAGAGCATATAAAAGATCCCTTTGATTCATGTCAAAGAAAAACAGTGAAAAGAACAACTCGAATACAGTAAGTCGCAAAGTTTCATAGGTTGATTTTCAACTTCAAGAGTTGCAAGGTTTAAAAGCTTTCAGGTTCTTTAAACAAGAAATACAAATAGAATAAAATCTATTATGACCATATGAAGGATATAACATAATAATCTGCATTCTCTGATAGTATGAAACTATTGAAATATAACCAACCTACAAATTTTGCAAAAACTCATCAACACTGGAAGGACGAGGCATGCAAAATTAGCATTTAGATTATAATAAAGCCCTTATCTGATATATATTAAACATAAGAATGAGGTTTTTAGCGCATACATTACGATATAAAGAGAGTAATGGAAAAAGAGAGTTACAGAGAGGAGGATGCCATTAGGGCAAGAACGATGGAGCTTGAAAATGTGGAGAAGATGTGTGCAGAAGTCGGAGATTGTTTGATGTTGTTGTAATTTGAGAAGAATCCAGCTATGATTCATCCCATCCGATCGTTGTGTTTTGCTAAGAATCGAGCGATCTTCGAACACCAGACGAACCCTTAACGATAAAGTCCCCATTTACATGCAGAAACACATACACACACCGTACGCAAGAGAGAGAGAGCAAGCGATCAAGAGACTGATTGGTATAATTGACGGAAATTAGGGAAATTGGGGACAGAGAGACGATCGCCGTGCTCCGTCGCGGTCTAAAACCCCACTACCGTGGATCATTTACCGAGGTTCTGTCAGGGATGGTGATGGATGGCTTTGTAATTTGTATATTGCATAACATCACTACATCAGTGTGGTGTACGACCGTATATACGGTATTCCATTATTTTATAAGGTGACGTTTGGTTGGATGGAATCTGTGAGAATTCATGGGAATTGGAATCCAATTCTTAAGAATTCCAGTGTTTGGTTCATCTTTTAGCTATGGAATTGGATTCTCAAGTATGGAAAACTTTCCCACAACCAAAGGAATTCAAATTCCTTCCTCTTAGCC
>JAUEJL010052926.1:0-12369 GCA_032274825.1 Drosophyllum lusitanicum
ACCGAAAAAACCGACTAACCGGACCTGACCGGACCGAGACCGGTCCGGACCGGGACTGGTCGGTCCGGTCTTCGGTCTTAGTTTTTTATAGATTTCGGGTTTCGGTCCGGTCCGGTCTTTTTCGGTCCGGTCCGGTTTTTGAACCGATCTCACCCCTACCTCGATGGTGAAAGTGTCAAGGTTGACGAACTCAAGAACTGAAAGAACTTTTATCTTTGGCTTCCTTGTCATGTAAAACCATTGCCAAACCGCCGACAATTATAAGCGGTTTTCAATCGCTTCTTATATAAGAAACAGAAGCACGTCTTACATCCTCTTTCTTTAATAAAAACAAAAGTCTAATCCTATTATCCATGTACGTCTAAAAACATAAGATACAAATAAGCACTTGTTTTAACGAAAAGCAAACACAATCTAACAAGCCAAATAATAGTTTTTTAATGGTATTAAGGAGTACACAAGACAAAACAAGTCCAATGATACATGAAAGACTGTGTTCAATTATTTTAATGTTATAAACACATTTACTTTTTGAAAGATAAAAGATTGTGGATAAGACTATAACAAGGATAACTCAAATAGTGGGAACAACAACTTAGAAATTTGTTTGGAGTATGGTGGTAGGGGTCAATTGGAGTGAGATTGTGATGCAAGTAAGGTGTGCTATGAATGGATTTTTCCACATTTGGGAAAAAGTATTTAGAAATGGATGTCTTTTTCACTATACTATTTTTTTAGCACCACCCTCGTTTTTTTCATATTTTTAAAATGATGTTAAAAGATCACAAAATAACTAAAATCTTCATTCAACGTTTATTAATTTTATATTCTAGGTTATGACATTGGAAACGGTCAAACGACACCGATGAAAAAGTGATAAGACTGCATACATTCAAATTAGGACCAAGCATGGGACGGTTTGGATCGGTTTTTATTGTTTTATAGAAGCCACAAATTTGGGCCAAATAATTGATTATTTTTTAGACTTGATAAACCTATTATTTTTATGACAAAAATACAAAACGGTAGGATAGAGTTATATTTAATATACAAATTGAGCCTGATGGTATACACCTCTTGGCCTCCAGCAATTCATAACTTGTGAATTCAATTTTAATATATTTAATAGCCCCACATGAAAGAAACAATCAAGTGTTTAATATTTACAATGACTCTAGTAGTCTAGTACAATTAATGAGACGACATAATAAGTAACAAAGTTCAAGCTTTTATAAAAATATAACTTGTATGATGTACCATAAATGAACAAATATTCAAATAATTAAATAATAAATGTATAAAATAATTAAATAATAAATTATTATCAGTTCGGTTTGGTATCGGTTCGGTTACGTGTACAAAACCGAAACCGACCAACTATTTATCGGTTAATGAAAATTTATAAACCGAACCGTTGGTCTTCATTTGGTTCGGTTTTAACGGTTTTATCGGTTATAGTTCGGTTTTTTGGTTAAGATTGCTCACCCTAATTAAAATATAGTTGTACTTCATCGTAAAACATGTGTTTTGAATTTATGATTTGTCGTAAGGGAAAATTATCAAAAAAAATGCATCATGCTTTTTCATCAAATTCTTACTTCCGGTATCAAAAAAATAAATTATCACTAATATAAAGGAATAAAGCTATTTCAAACCCATTATTTAAGGTATTGTGACATTGCAAAAATAAATTTATCTATAAAATTATCATATACGAATAAACACATAACAATAACTTATTAGGTTTTTTTATGTTTCATATAGTTTTATGAATAAATACACAAAATTGATTTGTTAGTTTTATAAGAATAATTTTATAAGGTCATAATATCCTAATTGATGTGTTTTTGAAACTTTGGTCTTTTTTATATGAGCATAAAAAAAAGCTCACATCATTTAAGTAAACTTGATGAAATTTTTATTAAAGTGGAAGATTTCTCTTTCATTGAATGTGTAAGAGTCCATTATTCCAAAATAATCTATAAGTAGCTATAATGGTGGGGGGCTTAATTTAGAGGCTTTGCAAAATGCTCTGATTTGGAGGATGGGATGATTGAGATTGTGAATTAATTCGGCTTTATTATGATTTGCATAACATTTAGGATGATAATATATGGTGTCTTTTTGTGGTTCTTAATTCAATTCACTTCACTTCTTTTCTAAAAGATAAATTAAATTGACATGCAAAATCCGGATAAATTTGTACGAGTGTATTGTTATTTATAAGTTGAAATACAATTGGATATACACAAGTGAAAATGGTTCAAAATGCATACTGTGATAAAAGATAGAACATGACGCGTGCCAGATGGCCACAAACATTATAATAAATAATGATTAATGAGGCCTCAGATATGTGAAGATCAGGGTATGCTTTGGAAACGATCTGGTTAGGCGCCATACATCTAGTACTCTCTGGGTAACTTGAACAAGAAACACCTTCATTTACCCGTTTAGAGATTATACTGTATTAGATTGATGATTTAAAGGCGTGACTAGATCCAAGCACATATAATTAAACATATAGTTTGACATGTATGTTTGTCCAGCACAGTAAAATCAACACTTAACTGTAACATCCAGAAATTTATAAATTTAGTTATACGAGAAAAGTACAATGTGTTATATGAGTTATAAATGGATGTATGTGATAAGATGTAGTTATAAACTAGAGGGGCCAAAACTGTCAGAATGAAACTGTAGTAGTCAAGGGACTATTTAAGCAGTTCTCTGTGTGTGTGTGTGTATGTGTGTGTGTGTGTGTGTGTTTTGACTTCTTAGTGTCAAACTAGCCTAAACAAGTTACAGTACATACATATATACGTGAATATCAACTTTCATCTCTTAAGTTGTGATTTGTAAACAAGAGAAATCAGTGTGGTTAGCCTTCTTCTTCGTCATCTTCACCAAAGAAACCTTGAGGTATGATTAGTTATGGGTTTTTCAAGCTTTAATGAGTCAAGAATGGATTGAAGGATCAAAACATGTTAATTTATGAGTTTGATGTTGTTATTAGTTGTTTGGGGTATAGGAAAACACCCCTGGACGATTAGAAGTGTTAAAAATGGTGTTTTTATGAGTTTTGGTTGGAAGAACAGCAAGTCAGGCGACCAAACTTGTTCAGAGTAAGGGAGGCACGGGCGTGCCTAGTGGTCGTGACCGTCATAAGTTCATAAGGTTTGGGCGTGCCCTGGGGGACCACGGGCATGCCTTTTATGTCGTACGACTTTCAAGTTATAAGTCGGATCCTTATGTCGGGTCAATAAGTCGGATGAATAAGTCGGACCATTAGCTAGGCACGGGCGTGCCTGTGGTAGGGCACAGGCGTGCCCCTGTCTTGTTCAGTTTTCTAGAATCAGTTTCAGCATGTGTTTAATACTTTATTAATATTGTACTTGTAGAGACTAGCTATGGACATTTACGTGAATCTTTATCATTTGTGGAATAGATTATAATACTTCAGTTTACGAGGTGAGTCTTCTAGACTACTCTTTATATCTATAGCATGTGTGTTATCATATCAGAATACTATCAATGTATTATTATTCATATGTGTTGTTCAACTTGCTGCTATGTGCAGTAAGGCTCATATGTGGTACAGTACTATGACCTACGTTGTTGCCCTGGGTCTAGAACCAGAGGCTAGCATTGATTATCTAATATACGTGTGGTATCTTTATATATGATCTTATATGTGTGTTTATATGATTGATAGTCTGGTTTACTCGCTAAGTTCTCGTAGCTTATCAGATAGTATTTTTAAAATGTTTTCCAGGTTTCAGCAAAGACAAGGGCAAATATCAGACACTATGTGGTTTTATTTCAAATATCAATGTTAGAATTTGGGGCATTACAACTTACATCTCCGTCACCACCTCTATCGACTATCAGAACTGTCTGTCGCAACCACGACCATCATCAACTACCACTTGCCACCACTAATTAACATTAATCGATGCCTCAACCAACATCGCTGTCGCCGCCACCAACTATCAGCACTAACGGTTGCTGTCACCATCATCAACCACTAGCACAACTTACTATTGCCACTAACAACCAACATCACCACCATCATTACTGACTACCACCACCGCCATCAACATGTACAACACACAAACATATAGATATACACACACATTTATATAATGATCATCTATATTAACCAAGCAGTATCAATGATAATGATAATACCAAGGAATGCTCATTGCATTCCTTTGTATTCCCTTACCCTTTGCCATTACTATTCCTCTCTATTTAACCAAGCGCCCACTTAGTTCTATTCTGATAGATATATCTAGGTCAATAAGATTTACATTCTTTTCAATCGAATGTGATGATCATCTGAACTTTCCATGATATACCTTTATCATCTGAACCGTCTGTGATCGACATTATCATCTGAACCGTCAATGATCGACCATTATCATCTGAACTGTCCATGTTCGATCTTTATCGGCTGAATTTTCCATGATTGATCTTTATCACCTGAACTTTCCATGATTGATCTTTGTCGTCAGTTCATCCTTCAACGATCTACTGAACGTTTCAACATTTAGGCTGAGACAATCTATTATGTTAGTTTAGTACATTTTCTCTAGCTGAAGTCATGATCTATGCCCTAAGCGATTCATCAACTTACTCTGTTTTATAATGTAATTTTTTTTCGTCAAAGGCTGAATATGTGTTGTTCAATTATGACTTAGATCTTCTATATGTAAAAGTATTTGTATTGCTTGTACCTCCAAAGGACAAAAAGAATAGAACTTTACTCCGGAGAAGTTTAAAGTTACTTTCGAAGAGAAGATTTTGAAGATTTGCTCATTTACTCAAGTATGATTGGAAACTACATATTTGGTAAGGTCAAATCAGAAGAAGCATGACTATCAATTAAGGAACTAACATGAAAAGAGAAGTTTAGTGTTACGAGACACAGAGGTATGGAAGACAATATTACTATATTAGCAAATGAGTGATCTTTCACACGAAAAGTAAAGATTATTTTATTTTTAAAAACAAAATAATATTTCTTTTTACCAACTTGCTCATATAATTAATATTATCTTTATTACACCACTTGGTTCCCCAACTTACAGCTTGATGCCAAGACACACTCACCAAAAAATCTCTCTCGAAGAACAAGATTCAAGCTTTTAAACAAGAACAAGTTTTTAGAGTTAGCAAAAGTGTAGAAAAACTTGTCCATGCGTTGGACATCTTAAACATTAGTTGTTTTAAAAAAGCTTCTCTATGTGTTAGACATTTTAGTTGCCACATTTTATTGTATTTGAAATTTTCGTTTCCTCATACATGTAATGAATTATATTAAAAGTATTAGCGTGAGCATTTAATTTTAAAAAAAGCTTAAGCTTGTATTCAACTTCTACAAACATTTGTTGTTGCGTACTTAATCTGAGACAATTGATTAATCAACCTCTAAGGATTTCATCATTAATCGCGTTTTACTAATCATATATATGTTTAGGGGGATATGAGTCTGAGTGAATTGCATCTTCAATATCATCCTAGATTAGTTTTCCTTTATCTCTACATACTTAGTTAGCTGCTTTATTTTATTTGTAACTGTACTTCTTTAAATAAAATCTAATAGGTTGATTAACAGTTATTTACTTATTCAAATTAGCTTGACTGTTCCTATGGAGACGATACCTGGACTTATTATTGCTATACTGCTACACGACTAGATCATACTTGCCTGTTGTGTGGTAGTCAACTTGGATATTTCTAGACATAAGATTTTAAAACCTGATTTCACACATCAAGTTTTTGGCACTGTTGCCATTATAGACTGATGTTGTGTTTTAGTTTGTTTTTGTGGTTGCATGTTCAAGTATTTTATAACGCGCGGGGATGACCTTTTTCAAAATCCGCAAATATTGAGAGATACAACTGAAGTGCTTCAACCACGGAGTATTTCTTATCCTATATTTTACTTTTCTTATTTTGCACTCGGTGTTATTTTGTTTTTTTGTACATTGGGGACAATGTACAGCTTTAAGTGTGGGGTGAGAGAGTAAAATATGTGAGCCTTAGTCCTTGTTTGGTAATAGTAGCTCTAATGCTAGAATTGCTGAATTTTAGACCATTTTTTTTTTCTAAATCTAGTTTGTATGCATGAGAGTCGGTTTACCTAGACAATTTAAGTGTTTATTAGATTAAAACTTCAAGATTACTAGTTTTAGAATTATGCATGATTGAACATAATAATTACCCATTATTACAATTGAGAGTTTGAGCCTATTTATAACACTCATTTTATGATGCTAGCTTTCTTTTGTGTGACTGTGTGAGGATGTCAACATGTAGTTATTGTCGAATTTGTTCCTGAACTGCTTGTTGAGAACATGAAAATGGGTCTACATACCATTGAACTGAGAGAGTCCTTAGTTTGATTTTAAACCTTTTATTTTAGCCTTTTTTTTGGTTCATTAGATAGTCTCAGTTTTAGATTATCTAATTTGTCAAACCCTTAAATTGCGTAGTGCTCAATTTTAGCACTCGATACACTTGTAGTCATGTTGAGCCTTAGCTTTTTTTGTTTTTAACCAAATTATATTTTAGCCAATCCACTTTTTTAGCTTTCGTTTGGCCTTAGCTTAAGCCCGAGTCTAGATGGATAAAAAACACGTGTTTAGTGTTTTTATGTCCCATTTCAATAGAGTCTATACACAGATGTTGTTGGCAAAATAATAAATTAAAAGTTTCTTGTAGTAAAGTCTTCTAGAATTCTTGCGAGAAGGTACATGTTGAAAAAAAAGAGAAAAAATATGAAAAGAAAAAAAAAGTGAAAAATCCAAAAAATAAAAAATAAAAAAAATAGAATAAGAGCATAGAAAAAAGAAGAAAGATGCTCAAAAGAACAAAGTCGTTCCAAGCAAGTATTGTTGTCAATTGTTTGGAAATTATGTGTTTGCGTTCAGATAACCATTTCAGTTTGACTGGTGAGTCGTTCTTGTCTAGCATAGTTCGGGTTTTGGCTATTATTTTAGTCACTTTTAAAATATTTCGTTTTCCTATCCTTACCTTTGACCTAACATTACAACCTAAAGCCCTCTTGAAGGTTGATGTCTCTAGTGGTGTAGATAAGATTCGGATACAAGCTTATACTAATAGCTATGTCTCTAGTGGTGTAGATAAGATTCGGATACAAGCTTATAGTAATAGCTATGTGTTTGGACATATTGAGTGTTCACAAAATATTAAACCTTATACACTTGAGCAGAAGAGTAAAATCCTAGGTGAGGATGTGATTTTATGCATGGTTCAAGAATTATTGATTGATTGTAGTGCTAGTTTAAGTTTCACTTGACTTGGTTGGTTAAATTGTTTTGATTGCATGCAAAAGGAAGTTAGAGAATCAGGTTGGTATGACTTTCGGTGATTTTACATGATGGTTTTCTTGAGGACAAGCAAAGATTAGGTATGAGGTGTTTGATATAGGCTAAAATATACATATCATTTCTATTCGATATCCCATTCTTTGACGCATATTTATATTAAATTATGTTAATTATGACTTAATGTAACACCACGTTTTTAGTATAAAACTTTAGTGCAACGGAAAATCCAATTTATAATTAATAGCGGAAGTATGTGCTTAAATTCTTTACAAACACTTGATATTTAAAATATTTGATTCAATTATTGGGAAACAACCTGCAATAAATAAGCTTTAAATAATTTGGTTGTAAAACACGATCACATCCATCCACAAATCTTCAAATACCCAAAAAATGTTAAAAGTATCTAATGAGCTATAAAACTTAGTAAGCAATTCGAAATAAGTACTTATAAAGAATGTTAACGATCTAGTTAAGCTTTATTCTTTCAATACATTCCGTAACTCGTTACCGCGTTTGTATAATAAGTATTTCTGTATTTATATCTGTTCAAAAACAAGATTTGTAATCATGTTTGTTAGGTGAATGTATATGTAAAATCACTATATACATATCGGTGTGATTGTACTATATTCATATGATAACTGTGTCTATATCTCGACTACTGTAACCGTAGTTGTATTCACATTATAGTTATACCAGTATATCAACTCCTGAAACCATAGTTGTATTAACATATTGTAATTGTATCGGTAGCACATTTGTATCTGTATAACATTAATATTTCTATAACATTTATATTCAAATATGTACAGCTGTAAGTGTATCTGTCCAATCCAAGAACATTAACCGGATCCCATTAAGCGTATTGAGTGCTGACTAATAATAATAATAATAATAATAATAATAATAATAATAATAATAATAATAATCACTCATCTGTGATCTCATTCATCTTTTAATAACTTTTCACTATATAATAACTCTTGCTTTATCTGTCTTTTGTACCGTACTTTTATTGTCATTCTATCACTTATTGTTTGGATAACACTTCATAGTTTTTTATAAACACTTCATCACCTTATATAACATTATGTTTTGTCGCAAATACTGAGATTATTAAACAGGCCAAACACCCAAACACCCTCAAATCCGTTTTTAATTGAAATCTAACCATTTGTACATTTTTTAGACCTCTTAACGAGTCTACTAACATATACTAAAACTCATTTGAACAATCAATTCAAGACTTGGGTTAATTTACCCATTTGACCCATATCATCAAATCTACCCAAATTTCACACTTGATTCATTTAATTGAACTCAATTTAACATTTAGGAGCTGTAGGAACAGTTTTCTAATATCAAAATCACTTCTTGGATGAAACCCCAAGATTAACCCATTAACACTCCAAACCTTTAAGAATAATAACAGGAGTAGATAAAAACACTTACAAATCAAGGAGGATGATGATGATGTTTGATTTATGATTTGGAAATAATCTTGATTCCTTCTAAATAATTCTTTATGTGTTTGTGTGTTTGCAAAAAAAAGAAAGAAAGAAATAAGAAAGAAGGAGGAAGAAAAAGGGGCGGCCGACCTTTGGGTCAGTTGTCTCTTTTGCGGGTATCCCGCTCCCCTATCCGACTTACAAGTTCTCCATACGATATCCATAAATCCTAACGAGGATATATTTAGAATCATTATTTTAAACAATTTAATAATTTATAACGTTTATTCATTTTCGTCAACTTTACTTAACACCTCATTTTAATAACTTTTACAAATTTAGGGTGTCACTTAATTTTTTATATTATGTGTTTTAGAGCTCCCCGGAGAAGAATTGGAGAAACTGGTGAAGAAATTAAAGAAAATGACTAAATGAGAAAAGCTGACAACCTCGACATACGTTCATTGTTTTGGCCGTATCTC
The DNA here is from genome assembly GCA_032274825.1 of Drosophyllum lusitanicum. Classification (NCBI taxonomy): domain Eukaryota; kingdom Viridiplantae; phylum Streptophyta; class Magnoliopsida; order Caryophyllales; family Drosophyllaceae; genus Drosophyllum; species Drosophyllum lusitanicum. The sequence goes on from JAUEJL010052926.1 coordinate 9,292, forward strand.
ACACATCCGAACTCCAATTAAGGTGATTGAAGCTATAACATCCATCCCACATCGGTTGGAGAGCGGAACGAAACATGCTTTGTAAGGGTGTGGGTACCTCTCCTAGCATGAGGCCTTTTGGGCGGAGTGTTCTATGCTAGAAACAAAACCGTGAGCCAGTGGGGGCAAAGAGATAATATCATGCAGGGCTTAGGCTGTTACAAATGGTATCAGAGCTAGGCCCTAGACCGATGTGTACAACGGGGACGTTGTGTTAGAACGGGGGAGGATTTGTAACATCCGTCCCACATTGGCTGGAGAGGGGAACGGAACATGCCTTATAAGGGTGTGGATACCTCTCCTAGCATGAGGCCTTTTAGGGGGAGTGTACTATCATAAAAACAAAACCGTGAGCTTGTGGGGAAAAGTGGGTCAGATTTCTGACCGATTACGCTTGAGGATTGAAGAGCAGAGGCTACATCTTCTATATGGTTGACTTTATTCATCATTATTTGTCTACAAGAGGTCAGATTTCTTTTTCTATTTTTGATATTTTGTAACTTGTTTTTGAGTTAACCCTTACATTCACTTGGATAATTTGAACCCTTGACTAGTTTTGATTCACCTTATGAATTATTTGATATTTTCTTGAACAATTATCCATTTTCCAATTAAAGAACCCTTAGAGCTTTTAGATTTAAGCTTTGCTTGTTTGGTTTGGTAATTACATGTATTTATTGATCACGAAAGTGTCGTAATTGTGTGATTTCTTCTACTTTTTTCTTATGTGATGTAGTAGGCAACCCACTAGAGATATTGGTTGAAATTGAACACCAATAACGTAGTTAATTACTTAAAGGACTAATTCTTGAAATGAAAGTTGTAGGGTTAGGGGTGACAAGAGATCCGATCCCATAATTGAACAGTAATTTGAGATGATTTATTTTATAGGCTTAGAGATGAGAATCCTAGGAACCCTGTCTTAGCAATTCGAGAGATTGAACGAACGTTAATTAGTAAACCTCTAAGGATTTCATCATTAATTGGATTGTACTAATCATATCTATGTTTAGGGGGATATGAGTATGAGTGAATTGCATCTTCGATATTGTCCTAGATCAGCTTTCCTTTATCACTGTGTACTTCGTTAGCTGCTTTATTTAATTAGTTAATTATAAATAGTTCTTTCTATAAATAAAATCTTATAGGTGGATTAACAAAGATTTATTTATTCAAATTAGCTTTACCATTTCCTGTGGAGACAATACTTGGACTTACCATTGTCATACTGCTACGTGACCTGTTCATATTTGCCTGTTGTGTGGTAGTCAACTTTGATATTTTTGGACTTAAAATTTTATAACTTGATTTCACACGTTACTGTGTCATAATCTCTTTCAACTCTCATGGAGCCAATCAATATGGTGCTTTAGCAACATGTGCCGCTCCGAGAATCAGTCAATCTGGAACTAACTTCTCTCGGTAGTGGTAATCCCGGTATATCATCGAGAAAGACGTCAGGTTATTCGTTTACCACCTTCACATCATATAGATTCATTTTTTAGTAGAGTCCATCACGTGAGCTAGGAATTCAAATCACCCCTTCTCTAGATACTTTAGTGTCTTAAGGACAGAAATCATTGCTATGTTCCCCGTACATTGTTCTCCATAGGCGATAATATGACCTTCTGACGGAAGAGGAACTCGAATCATCTTTTTAGAACATAGGATCTCTACTCGATTTGCAAACATCCAATCCATCCCAACCACTACATCGAACCCTTCGATCCCTATAGGAAGAAACGTCATAGGAAAGGTAGTTCCATCGATATCAATCGTACATTGGTCGCATTTCTCATGCACAATGATTGGTGTTCCAACCGCTATCTCTATTTCTAACACATATCTCGGAGGACTTCAAGGTAAAGCTATCTAAGTACAGAACTTAGAAGAAACTATTGAACTACTAGCACCCGAATCAAACAACACATTAGTAGATAAAGAGTTAATCAAGAAAGTTCAGGAAGTAACCTCATCATCTGGGCGTGCTTCCTCTGCTCCCGGAAAGCATGACCAGTAGCTTTTGGAGCCGGTTTCTTCCCTGCAACATCATATTTATTTTGGGGCTGGAGACATCCCGTGCTCATGTACCTCGACTCCCTCCAATTGTAGCACATTGGTTTTTCGCTCTTGTAGTCAATGTCCCAATTTCATGCACCTACGATAGCTCATGGTTTCAGTAGTTCATGGGAGTTTGTGAGGAATGGTAGGTGGTGCAGTAGTTGGATTTCTCTTTGGGTTTATTTTTCTTCTTGCCGCCACATACAAACTTCTTTTTATTGGAGGATCCAAATGGCCTTTTCTACTTTATTTTCTCCCCGACCGCACCGCTGGGATTCTCCTTTAACTTCAAATCATACTTAATTATTTGGGCTTCATCCATAGCATCGTTCAAGTTCGTCCTTGTCCTATTGTAGCTCAGTACTCATACGGCAAACACGTATTGGTTCACCATGGAAGCATCGTCATAACGGTACCATTTAGCAAACTGCATCCTCTCACAAAAGGCCAAGTTGTACTTCGCTATTGTCATATTGTATTTCTTCAAGTCAAGAAATTCTCGCTATGCCCTTTGCCTTGCCCACAAATTGCAGAAATGGTTCTGCAGCTTTTTTTTGAATAGATGACATGTCAAGTTCCTCTCGGTAACTTTAGTTAGAGTGATTTCAATGGAATCCCACCACTCCAACGCTTCTTATCAAGTACCCACACCACATAACTGATCCATTGCTCCTCAGTAAAGACCCCAAATTTGTAGGTCTGCTCCATCCAGGGAATCCACCGTATGTAGTCAAGGGGGTCGGTCCCAACCACAAACTTTGGTCGCTTATAATCCATGAACATTTTAAAGGTGCTCCCCACTCAAACAGGTGTACCCGATTTTCACCATCATAACCTCCCCAATAACCTTCATAGGCCCCTATTTCACCCTCAGTTTCATAAGGAATATTTGGAGCTGTCTTGTCTCCAAGAATACCAACATTCCTCATAGCCCGCCTTAGCAAGCTCAGCTCCTTGCTCGGGTGCTTAAGAGCTTCA
>JAUEJL010052937.1:0-20488 GCA_032274825.1 Drosophyllum lusitanicum
GTCGCACCTTTAAACATAGTCTCTAAAGTCTAAATCTCGGCCATTAATTTAAAAGGCAAAATAAGAATTGGTAATAACAAATTGGAACTCACGCGCCCCCTCAAGAACTCCCCCAACTTTCTATTTTTTATTTTTTTTTACCCTTTAAATCTTTAAATTACCATAACTATTTCAATTTTGAGAATTTGATTAAGAAATTATACCAATCTACTCATTTTAATCATTTTTTAAACAAGACCACTCTTCCTATATCTCTGAAAATTTTATTTTAAAAATCACATGCGAATGTTAAAAAGGTTGCGGGCTGTGGCAAATTAAATATAAATTTAATTTAATTTAATTAATATTAATATAATATAATATAATAAATAAATTAAAACAATATCCGTTTCGTAGAAAAAAAGGAAATTGTATGTGAAAATAAAAAAAGGCAGTAGTCTATTAAGAGTGTGTTTGGTACACAGCTCTTTAGAGCTGATGGCTTTTTGTTATGAAAGAAAAAGCTACAAGTCACGTTCAGATTAAAAACCGGAACCATTTTTTTAAACAAAAAGCTTTAAAACAAAAGGTTTATTAAAGTAGTTTTTAAGACTAGCCAGATGATTTTTGTTACCAAATTAAATAAATACCCTCTTTAACTGTTTTAAAACTTTTGCTATGTTTATGATTTGTACTTTTTTGTTATTTTACACTATCTACCAACTAATTTACCAAACTCATATAGAACTAAAATATACAGCTTCTAGCTCTAGCTACCGGCTACAACTTCCACCTATTTCTACCAAATATACCTGAAGCCACACATTATATATCTATTTATTGATAAGGTTGTTGCAATAAACAGAAACCCTTCCTAAAAAATGCTAGTTATTATAATTAAAAAAGATATTTAAAGGATTTCTAAAAACTATATAGAAAACCCATAACAAAGTATTCAAATTAGTTATTAGATATGAAATTAAAAATCATAAGAACGCTACGTACCATTAATTACTAGATTTATTCTAATTAAAAACGAAGAATTAATTATGTGTTTGTTTTAATGAAGAAAGAGATTGATAAAATACACATAATTAAAGAAGCAGAATAAACGTGCGTATGTATCGTATGCATGCAAATTTTGTGTTTCTTCATCAAAACAACGTGTTTACTGATCTTTGAAGATCAAATTGATACGTCAAAACATTCTCAACCTATTTCGTCTTTTCAAAACCCTTAATTCCTCAATTAAATATATGTAATTAAAATAAATTTTTATTATATACAGTATGCTTATAAGGCCTTGCGCATCCATCCAGCTGGATGGAGCGTGAGGCCATGTTAACACCATCGCCCCCTCCTCCTTCACTCTAAGGCCAAGCATACCACTTAAGCCGAAGGGGTTCGGGTTGACAGCGGGTTTCTCGGCTTCCGTCGGAAACACCGCTACACCCCCCCCTTTCGGGTCCAGCTTCGGTTCCCCAAACCCGACTAACCCGATGATTTCCTTTTTTTCTGATTGTGTAAGAGAGAGTAGGAGAGGAAAAATATTTGGGCTGTTTGAGTTAGACTATACTTGGGTTTCAGGTAAGAGAGAGAAAAGAAGAAAAAATAATGTGGCGCTGATGTGACATTCGGGTTGAGAAAGATGATAGATAGGCTACACTTTGGTTTAAGTGAGACCATCCAGCGGCTTCTCACTCAAGCTCATTTCATCTCTTTCTCTCTTTTCTTCTCTCTACACTTATAACTTTGTTTCAAAAAATAGAAAATGGTTGAAGGGGATGGATGTAGGGGTTAGTGAGATGAAGGGGTATGGAAGGAAAAAATGATGTGGCGCTGATGTGGCAAGGAAAATAGGAGGATGTAACCTCACGATCTAAGGTCATCCGTTATACTTTTTCTTCTCACTACACACTTTTCAGTTTCCCTTTCCTACAATCAAAGTTTTCTCCTTTCTGGTCTTACACCTTTTTTATATTTTATATTATAAATATTTGTAATGAAGAGAGAGATAGAAAGAAAGAGGGGAAGGAGGGAGAGGGAGAGGGAGAGAGAGAGAGAGAGAGTAGAGAGAAGGGGTGGGGTGGTTCTCGGGTGTGAGGAGCCAAAAGGGAAGGGATTCTTAGGAAGGGGAAGGGCATTTTGGTGTTCCTTTAAAGTACCCGATGCCATGTCAAACTCGGGAAGGGGGGACAGGAATACCGCTCGGCCTAGTAATAGTAATAGTAATAGAAGAAGTAGTAGTAGTACATGTGTTTAGTACCTAAAAAGATGAGTTTAATACTATAGCAAGTTATATACATACAATAGTGATAATTCGAAAGTTTAATACCTTAAAAGATGGATTTAAAAGTTGAATACAGACAACAAAACACGTAAAGTTAATCAGAATCTGACACGTTTATCAAAAGCTTTATATGTTGTCTCTATAAATCCGTATGAAAATGAAAACCAAATTTGAAAAACCATCCATCAATTAAGATGGTCAAACTTATTGAATCATTTCGTATCCTCTTTTATATGAACTTTTTCACAATGCTCGTTTGTTATGAATGTAAGTTCTCATCAATAATCATTATAATTACTGTCATATTTTTTTAACTACCATAACGATACTTAATCTTGTTGCTTTATATAGGTAATAAAAATGAGATCATTGAAATTCATGGGATTTCACGATCACCATCTAATGTTCCACATTGTTGGGAAATGAATATGGGTGAAAAACCCCGACGTTGTTGTTGTCTAGATAAAAATTTTAGTACAGTAGCAAAGTGTAATGAATTCTGTTGTAAAAGTAAAAACTTTACATAATCTCTATTGTTACGGTCTAAAGAGATAGGGTATTCGTTATTAGCAGCATCCGTTATAAGTATTATCATATTTCACAAACACTTTAAATAAAAAAGTTAATAATTTCGGTAGTTACTGTTTTACAACATGTCAATTTGTGAGTGCTGTTAGTTCGATACATCTTTTTTCTCTTAAAAGATCTTATACGTTTATTTGACTTATAAAAAAGTAAAACATATCTAAATTGCTTGAGGAGTCTGAATCATGTTTATTTAAATAAGTAAAAAGTTAAATAACATGAAAAACGACTCTGCTGGGGATCGAACCCAGAATCTCTGGTTTCGTAGACCAGCGCCTTATCCATTGGGCCACAGAGTCACTTTGTTTACTATGTCCTTTACAAGCTTTATATTAAGTCAGATCATTGTTTTGTTAAAATATCAAAGATGTATTATAGTATCTTAAATTTAACAACTCGATTATTTTAATATCCTAGCTTACTAAAACTCGGTTAATTTAGTATTTTGGCTTACTAAATCAGGATATTAAACTGACCGCCTTACAAGTTTGAAATATTATACTATATCTTTGATACTTTAAAATAATATTTAATCTGGTTGACCAAGTTCCTGATGCTAAACTATGCTTTGGAATATTTTTTTAAACGGCAATTTATTTCCCCATTTAGTAGGTTTAATTTTTGAGATGGTAGTTGTATGTAAAAGAAATATTTTGTTAATTAAATAGTGCTTGCATATTAATTTTTATAGATTTTACATAAAACATAAATTTATAATGAGTTTTCTCTATTCATACTACTATATAAACAATTTAATTTTATCTCTTCTCCTTCAATTTAAGAGTTCTTTGTTCTATCTAAATTAATATCAATCATCCAATCTTTAACTATTTCATTCTATCTCTTAATTTATTTAACTTTTTAATTATTTAAAATATATCATTATACTAACACACTCTTCCATACCAACATAAATCTTCACTCACATCAATACAATTTTCAAGATATTATTATTTTTTCTCTCCTTCTTTCATAAATATTTTTTTTATTTTAATGTTTTTTTAATTAAAATAAAGAAAATGATGGAAAAAAGAAATGAAAAACGGACATGTTGTTAAACAAAAATTATTCCGTGACATTGAATCGTACGAATAACATATCACTATACTTTTGAATGACATGTTGCAAAACAAAAACTGTTCACTACCGTCATATTATGCAGGTAATACGCTAGTAGTATGTGATAAATGTATAATTATTTGTAATTTACATTCTTTGTACCCACATAAACAAGAATTAAATCCGCTGTTGTGGTTAATACAATAATAGTTTTGATTTTTTGAAGAAAATTTATAGCATTTTATTTATTTCAATTAAAGGATATTTTATGTTTTAGTGTTATATATCACATGCCTCCAAAATATTTTTCACATATAATACATTTTAATAAGATTTTCCATATGACCTTTCCACCTTCGATCTTAATACTCAAAATTTTCATTTTTCTATTCATTTTTAGTGTTTATACTCATGTAAAGTTCTTTAAAACAAATAAATTATTTGTTTTAACTACTTCCATTATAAGCTTATTTCAGTTTTAAACCTACATTTATTAAAACAAATTATTCGTTTAGTTAAACAAACGAACACAAACAATGGGGTCTTGCGTTCATTTATGTTTGTTTATACACACACAAAGATATCTATGTGTGATCAAAAGGTCTTTAACCTAGCGATATGTAATTCCTAAAATATTAGGTTCAACTATTCGTCTGTTCAAGCTACGTAGTGAACAAATTATAAGTTTAGAAAGTATGTTTATAGGTGTGTGATCAAAGGGTGTTTTCCTTAACTTTTATATTTGTAGAGTTAAATTTTAAACTCGTAGTATCTCTTTTGATACATTGACATTAGCTTCTCTCTCATTTAAATTTAAAAAATGGTAATCTCGGCTGTAACTTGTTTAAACCCTTTTATTATCGTAAAATCACATTTTAAACCCAAACTTATGTTTTCTAAACTTTATGTTGCCTATGAAATAGAATCAGTTTGAAGTATAAAAAAAATGCAGCAAAAATATGGATTTTTATCCACCATTGAAAGTTCATCTTGAAATTATATTATATTATTATATATATTCTAACATTTACCTTTAATAGTAGGGTCAATAATTATTTAATTATCAAAGTTTTTGTTCAATTTCGGTTTAATCATCGAAGTTTTTTTCTAAACGATATTACCATAAAGTTTGAATTTGTTATGATTTAAACTTCAAACTTTTTTTCAAATGATTTAAACCTTAAGTTTTGTTAAAAAAAACTGAGTAATCATTTAAGTTTTGTATGGTTTTCAATTTTACCCTCTCTACTTATTATGCATTTTACTTTTTATTAAAAAGTTAACAAAACTTAGAGGGTTAAACCATTTTTTAACAAAAAGTTAAGAGTTAAATCGTTCGGGAAAAAACATTAAGGTTTAAACCAAAAAGAAGGTGTAACTTTGAGGATTAAATAATAATAAATTCAAACTATATGGTAAAACCATTTGAAAAAGAACTTTGATGATTAAACCAAAAACTGTAGTAAAACTTTGATGGTTAATCCATTATTGACCTTTAATAGTACTATTCTATGTTTGTTTAAGTATTAATTTTGCAACAAGCTAACCAATATAATGTTTCGGCTTAATTCCAACCACTTACTCTGGCAGTTAAGATAGGTGATCATAAAAGGGTTGGTTCGAATCCATAGAATCCTGAGCACAGGATTGATCCGGCGTAAATAACTTTTTTGCTGATATTCACATTTTTCTGCCTTCGTTTTTTCCTCTTAATTTGTCGGCGACTCTTTCGTTGATTCCTTCTTCCTCTTTTCTACTAAAAAGTGATTCCTATTTTTCCCTTTGTCTCCGAGGGATTGTATTTTGGTGAGATATCGGTCAAAGAAATTAAGCAAGTTTCTACTCGATAAGATAATGTATGACCTCCATTAGAGCATATGTTGCTGTCTTGCATGCATAGTTTTGGATATTTTTAATTCTTTCGCACAAGTCTTTACTTCAAAATGGGTTTTGGTGAATACATTTCAAGTTTATATCTGTTATTGTGGTGGAAATTTGAAGCTTCACACATGAAAAGTTCTTGCCCGCCAACTGGTCGATGAATTGTCATCAAGAAAGAAAATCTTGAAGTATCGGATAAGAATTGATATTTTTAATGTACATGTATTTATAGTCCAAACTAGCTAATGTTGATGCTACATTGTTTTGTTGAACAAGCGAGAGGCTTTGACTTTTTCTCCTACGATCTCTCTTTTTGGTTGTAGTTTGTGACACCATTACAATTACATCACATGTAAATATATCAACACAGATGACCTCTTTTCTGTAGCGTCTTATAATGCATCATCTACAATTCCAACACGTATATTGTTCTATGGCACGCATACGACATACATTCTAAAATCTTGCAACAACATGCGGGTACAAGTAACTCGTTCATAACAATTACAAAAATATATAGCATATCATCACTGTACTTATAACCTTGCAATATTCAAACAACATTTTAAAAAAAAAAAGTTTTAACTACACAAATGAGAAATTAGTTGGAGTTGGATCTTATATATGTACAAAGTTGTTTAAGAGATTAGTTATGACCGTAACTGAAAAATATAAATTAATATTGTTGAACATAAATAAAACCCTAACTAGGAAATACAAGTAATAGAAAGATAGTTGAATAATTTAATTTATCAGGGATATAGCACCCTTTAAAAGCTGCTACAGATTAGAATGTGTGAAAAAAACGGTTTACCCGAACCGACCTGGCCCCAAACCGAAACCAGATGGGATCAATTTACACACTTTTGGGTTTGTTCTTATATATCAATTATTTTGGTTTTCGGTTCTATCGGGGTCGGATTTTACCCAGAATCGGACTGGAATTTGAACTAAAAAACTAGAACCGGAACCAATTAGTATATTATGGTTAGGTTCTCGGTCCTAACTTTTGGAATTTTTTGATTTTGGTTTTTTTTGTTCCGAACCAAGCTTATCCCTACTTGAGACAGGTTTTTGTATAGAAACTTATTTAAAAAAAGCTTATTTTTAACATAGCTTATTTTTTCAACACGAGCATATTTTCTAAAACCCAAAAGCTTTAACACCTAAAAACTCTTAGAAGCTTATCGAGATACATATATAAATCTCAACCCTTTTACCTTATTTTCCTTGAAGGTTTGTAATTGAGTCTTAATTTCTAGTTTAAGGTGGGGAAATTATGGTAGGCAAAAAAAAGACAGGATTCTCAGGTTTCAATCTATGCATGTAAGTAACCTTTAACAAAGAGTTAATGGGAAATGGTTGGTCTTCTTGCTTCCTTACAATAAGAGTACCATGAAAAGTATTAAAAAAATCAATAACAGTTGGGCATAAGATTCACCATGGTGACCAATATAGAACAAAAGGATAAAGTGACCATTTTCTTAACCTGTTTGGTGAGTTAACAAAAATGTAGATTTCTGTATAGAAGAAAACACGCTGTCAAAAACACACGTCTGAGTTACTGTCATTTACAAGAGATCGATATGAGTAGAAGACAGGGTATGCACGTGCATACCTGAAAGAAATTTGTGTACCGTTTCAAAACGTAAGGAATAGTTGCTAGGGTATCATATTGCATTGGATGTTATCAACTCTTGGACCCATAACTCACTTTATCCCTGGAGAATTTATCACTATCAAGACCTACTTTGTGTTTCTATATGGATCAATCCAGCATTTGTCACCTTTGACTGCTTGATGCCATCGGCGCCAGAACACATGCATATCAGTATATGATTGCTTCCTCACCTGCACATCAGCCGGGATCAAGAAAAACGTTAGCCGATTTAAGGTTTTTGCTTGACTCAGGATCTTTCAAGTTATTGTTATATGTGGAAAAACCCCTACAGTTTGGGTTTCTACTAAAAAATAATTCTCATAATATTAAATTTTTTACTTCGCATGCAATTCGAGAAAATTGTTCATCAAATGTTTCAAATACTATAGAAGATTGTGGATTCAAATGGGTGGACACTCTACTTAATGGGATGTTGAGTCGGTTTGAACATTGCCTTTCACATAGTATCCTAGGGGTAAAGCACGTGAACCATTAACGTGCTGGTTACCAACGTTTTGTGAACATTGTGGATTGAAATCAAAACTCACAGAATTCATATGTCATGGATTCTTAATATCTCATGAATGATATCACACTTTGGAAATATCCAAATATCTTCTACTGACCAAAGAATGAAGTATTAATACAAGGGCACATAGCTATATTAAAGTAATTAAATAATGATTACTATGATTAAGCCTTTAAATAGCTATGAGGACCATACAATGTTAATCTATAACACTCCACCTAAAATTGGAGTTAAGATGTCAATCATGTCCAACTTGTTATAAATAAAGTCTATATCTGAAGTTGATCAGTTGATGTTTGGTCCTGAAGTACACTTGCACGACTGTCGGAAGGTTTGATAGTTTTCTCAGAGCAACGTCTACAATCAATTGACAATCCAATTTGACATGTTTGGTTCTCTCATGAACGACGTGATTCTTGTTATTACAATAAAGGCTCATCAAGTAGTAGGTAATCACTCCCAGCCCTCCAAGGATATTTTAACCTGTGTCATCTTACATAACATGTCTGTCATACCTTCATATTTTAACTTGGCGCTTAATTGAGAAAAAACGCTTGTTTCTTGCTTTTTCAGGAAACTAGGTTACCAATGAATAATAAACAGTAGCTTGTAGTCAATCTCCAAGAAAGTAACAAAGGTGAGGATGTGTCTTATCCCTGAAGTCTCATTGCTATAATCTCCGTGGACTATAATAATGGTTTGTTGGCAGAGGTGATGTTTGAAGAACAAGGAATAATATTGGGAGTTGCATGTCATACCAAATTCTTGAAGAACATCGAAGAACTGCCCACACCACACTCTGGCAGACTGCTTAAGATCATGAACATCGCAATTGACAAACTTCAGATCCATCTTCCATAAATACAAACCTAGTTAGTAGCTCCATGTATATCTCCTCAAGAAAATAATTAATTAAGGCATTCTTGGCATACCATTAATGGAAAGCCAGTGATTAATTGCAGCTAAGGCTATTGTCTATTGAAATCCAAACAAAAGGCATTTGGCCAAGAAAATCTCATCATAGTCTATCCCATATGCATGAGAATAGCTCTTCACAACCAACTGTGCTTTCAACCGAAGCAATGAATCATAACTTTCACCGTAAACACCCATATACCACCAATCATGTGCTTTCCAGGAGAAAGAAGTTCCAAATTCAAGCATCCATATCCTATGGCAATATTTAAACCATTCACGGTGATTCAATACCTCAGTTATATTCCTGGGTCAGAGTGGGTATCTATGGTCATAGCGGTACAATTCCTTGCGCCTTTTCAAAAAGCAATTGGAATCTCAAGGGTCACAAGTAGGGCTGCAAATATAGCAGAGGACGACAACACTATGGGAAATGTTCCACATCCTGCAGACAAGATTCCCTTCAAACTGATATATGGGCCAATCATAACCCTTTAGGACAAGGACTCATTAGAGGACTTATTTATAATTGCAATTAAGTTTTCCTATTCATTGATTACAACACATGTATTAATTCCAATTTCCATGTTACAGGCTTACAGCACATGTAATTTCTTAGTGGGAGCCTGATGGGGATCATTTATTTCCATAAGAAATGAATATAATATCTCCAGAGCAGTTATCTCTCTGAATTTCTCCATATGTACTCGAATCACCACTTGATTTAAGCTTGTGCTTATGGCAGTACTTGACTAGGAGTCCTACGGCGGTGCAACTCGGAAGGGATGGCAACAGCAGCGGTGGATCTGGACAGCTAGGATTCCAGAGTGTATTCTGGAGGCAAACTAGGATTCCAGTGTAGGCTGCTCTATTATGGCTTTAATATCATGAATTCATGATATCAGACTTGGGGAATGTTTCAACTTTCAAGTATTTTCTATTGAACAAGGAATGAGATGTTGATGCAAGAGTGCATAGTGATACTAGGAAAGTAATTAAATGGTAATTCTCGAACAGTGAATAAATATGCAGCTTCAACATTTAAATCCTTAAGAAATGGAGAGTACCTCTAATCTGCCATCACCAGCATGGATGTGCCTGCTGTCTTGCTACAGCAGAAAAGATAATCAGCAACTTAAGAGATAGAAAAGGTCAAAAGAAGAAAGGGTGGGGGAGTGGGGAGTAAATGTTAAGGTGATTGTTTCTGTGGGAAAAAAAATACATGCAAGTACTTACATGCTTTGACCCACCAAGAGTAGCTAGACCTAGGTGCACGATATATTCGGCATCCACCACACCAACCTTTTCCTTACGATCACCCTATCGAAAGATAGTTCTAGTTTCAGTCATCATTAGAGGTGAACAAATTGATGAATCTGGTGGGTTAAATTAAACAGTTGATTGTTTTTACGGGTCCGCTTGACCCAAAGCACTTTTATTCGAAAATTCTAGTTATTCTACAAATAGTTACTATGTCGTGTATGATTATAAAAAACAGATTAAAGTAAAAACAATGTAACTTTTTTGATAAAGAGATCTAAAAAGTTTTGCACATCAACATGATGGTCAAAGTTTGACCCATCTGACCATTTATTTTACTAGCAATTGTTTCTATGTTATATGTGTAACTTATTAGAGATAAAACATAAATCTAAATTTGACTCATTCATAAGTAAATGAGTCAACATTCCCACCTCTTCATTACCAACATAACTAAAATTAGGGTTATAGTGGTTTGAAATTTGCCTGAGCACAATAACCAAGCTGAAAATCAACTCCCCAACCATGGATCAAATCATTCTGTTTCAAGGCAAAGAGTTATTATAGGTCACCTAAGAAAGGACAGAAGCAGACATACGAGATAAAAACAATTTGAAATGTTAAAAGTTTTCACCAATAGCAAGTCAAATCATGGTCTTGTCCTATTAATCGCTAGTTGTGACTTTCATCATATAATAACAAAATGTTTCTATTCATATGGCCAGCATAGGTTTTGTATCATAAATATATTGGCAATCTGGTTTTATACCTGAATCAGATACCAAGCACATCGCCAGGCAGCTTTCGAGAACACCGGGACCATCATCTCTACCCAACTGCAAGACGAAACAAATGTTCTAGTCAAGAAATTATCATCCTTCTACAAAATTAGCAAATTGTTCAAGTCTGACTGTCAAGAAGGTAACTCTTAATAAATGGACTTAAAAATAAATGCATATCATAGACGTGATAGGCTTCTTGTTTTTTACCCCAAGCAAGGAGGACTTGTGCTGTTGTTATAACATCTTTTACCACCGTTCAGTTTATAATACCTCCTGTTTACAAAATAACCAAGGTCAAAAACATGTCAACTAGAGTTAGAAATTACTATAAACATATGCATTCGGTCAGTGTTCTGTTCAAAGCAAGTGATTAGCATTTTGAACCATTATGATTACCAATTTGTCATTAAATGATCAACATACTTGCAAAAACACAGGTAACCAGGCTGCCAATCATGAGAAAATCACTCTAACATATAAAGAGTGAGAAAGATCACACCCAGGTTTCCATAGTAAATAATAAAACCCTAACTGACAAAATAGAGCACAAAAAGCACTCAAAAAGGTAGACAGTAGTTGAGAAGGAACACCCCACTTGGCAGAGTATATAAAAGAGCAAACCCCAAATGACGTAAAGCACTCCACTCCAGGTGGTAGAAACAGTGAAATATCTTGCCAATTGACATAATACGGTAAAAGTGGCAATTTAGATCCATTTACATATAAACAATTTAGGTTGGGTTTTATCTCGATTATCAAACATGTCAAGCAGGGTCAAATAGAAAAGGTTAGCTAAAGGAGGAACAGAAAGGTGTTATTGACAAAAAGGTGTTATTGACAATCCAACCCGACCCAGCTGGTTTATTTAAAGATTTAGATTATTATTGTCATTAGTTTTTTGTTTCATCATGATTAATGCATTACTTATTTATAAAAGGATTTTTTAATGGACAAAAAGGTGTTATTGACAATCCAACCCGGCCCAGCTGGTTTTACGCGGTTACCCAACCTGCCAGACCCACCCATCTTGCCTTATAATGCAAAACAATAAGAGAAATCATACACCATCTGGTAATTTCAAAAATCAAACAAAGGTGAACAGAACATAAAGTTGGCAGACTGGAACCAACTATTGTTTCTTTTTTTCTTCTTTTTGTTCTTTTTGCATTATAACAACTAACAAGTATGCTAGTGTTTTACAGGTAGAGTACCAAATACAATTGTTTGAACAGCTAAATAGTCAAACAGAAACTAGATTGCAACACTTTTGGAAACAAGTGTGGGCCTCATTGCTACTTGCTACTTATGTTATAAAGCAAGAGGCACAACAAGTTTATAAAGTAAACAAGGGTCTCATTGATACTTGATACGTTTGTTTCAAAGCAAGAAGCATAACAAGTTTATAAAATAAACTAAGTAACCTAAAAACTGGCATGTATGACTAAAAACCTGTGAACCTTCGAGTTCTTTCTGCGTACAGTAAGTTGATGATGAATCTCTGATTTGGCAGGATCAAGTGCTGGCTGTGACAAATCAAGTCCTTCCTCCTTAACAATAGTTAGATACCTAAGCAATAAGTAACAAGATCCATTGATAAAAAATTGTCTCTCACCAATGATAGTTCAGAAGATTTACTCCTACTCTACCCACTTGATTATCATGAAAATTGCTAGTATACTATATCATTATCTTGCCCAGGATAAAAGCAAAATTCCCTTTTTGGCAAACCATCTAATCGTTAATCACCTCATTACCCATTCTTGGTCATTACAAAATATGGATAGCATCGTCTATTCACATGAGATTCCTCTACTTTTATAAGGGGTATCTAGTAGATATTTAACTAATAGTCCCTCGCTTTCAATAACCTAAGTGCTAAGTCAAGCACTGCATATATTTTATAATGGAGAGCAGATGGTTTGGGTTGTGTTTTATCTCAATTGGATCAAACAGGTAAATGAATTAAGCTAAAACAAGACCACTCCAAACTGGTTGAAAGTATCCAAAGGCTACTTTTAATGAAGACAACCCCCTAAATAATTCAAAAAATGTGATCATTGTTGTTGTAATATTGTTATGAGAATCATAACTAACACATTGATTATTTAGACAAGAAAAATAAAAGGACGGAAAAGCATTTGTAGGTCAACCCAACCTGACCTGCTTTGTTTCAACTTGTAGTACAAATGACATGTTTTAACCTGAACCTGTTACCCACCCCTAGTGATCTTACTACCTCTAATGGAGAAAGTAATTTAAAGGAGTGAAGTAAGAATTTCTAGAAAGGTAATGCTCAAACTTACCGTCTTGGATCAAAATGTTCAACTTCAAGATCCTCATCCCAAAGAAAAAGGTAATCATACTGTGAAACTATGTCTGGGTGCAAGAACCGCTTGGCAAACCACCTAAAACAAATATATAAATATTATATTCTTGAAGATCCATATGTGAATCATGGTTAACAATATGTAAGGGGAAAGGCTACCATTTAGTTTGGTTCACAGCAGAAACATGAATCACATGAGTAGCCCATCCTAGATCATGCCATTGATCAACAATACCATCATAGTGAAAAACCATCACAACGAAACCATTTTCAATGAACTGCTACATCATAGCAAGGTTGAGTAAGAATTTATTGGGAAATATGTGTATATGTGTGTGTACATAAAAAAGAACAAGATACAAATTTACATATTGTCTAAGTGGGAAAGGGTAATGGTTGTCTTGTCACCTTTGTTACAATTTTATCAACCAAATCCTTTTGTTTTACTCCAGCTGCAATCGCTAACAGGCTCTTGGAGCAGTTTAAATGGTCCTGCAAAATAATTAAAGTATTAAACAATAAATCATTCAAATAGCAACACTTCCTTTTACAGAAAGTATTCAAGCTAATACTAACTAGGGTCCAAAAAGATTCTCATATATTGCCAATATTAGAAGGTGGTTTTGGCATTTACTTAACTATTAATGGTGATTATAAACTATTTGCATAATAAAATGTTGCAATTGAATAGAAAAATGGCAGTGATGTGTACAAACTAATTGCTTCACTTACATTGTTATTAACTGGACCCCACATAGGGCGCATATCCAAGTCTGATGTTTTGGCAAGAATTCCTTCCGGCCATACCTCACTACCTGAAGGCCTGCATTCATTCTAGAACAAATATGGGTATTGTAAGCATAAGTGGCAGCGGAACCTAAAAAGCATGGAAAAGTACTTTTTCCATTTAGAGTCACCAACCTTGCATTTTGAAGATATACTATCATTTCCTGGGTTCTTTAACTCCATTTTCGATCTTTGTGGAATCTACATGACAAGGTTCCATGGTTGGTTATATAGCAGACATAGTGCTACTCAACGATCAAGGTAGCTTACCCTATGTTACATGTTTCAATATGTAGAAGCTAATTGCATTAAAAAAACATTATAGCAAAATTAAATAACAGATGAAAAATGTTGGTACCTTAACATCATCTGCAGTGAATGCATGCCCAAGAAAATAAAGACCACATACTGATAATGTCGTAATGATGAAACCGGCTAGATATCTTCTTTTTGTAGGATCTGATGCCTGTAAATTTTGACGAATGAATAAACCAAGGAATGAGAGAAACTAGGAAGAGATGAACATGTGATCTTGGATCCATTTACAAGTGAGCAGAGTTAAGGATTCATTTGCATGTTTCTAGAACCTGATCATAAGGCATTGATTAGTAACAATGTCTAGAATTTAGGATTTGTTATGCTTCATTGGAAACATGTCATCAATTCTCATGTATCAACGAACTAGAGAACAGAAAATAACAAAAAATTCAGTACATGAAAGGCTTAGTTATAGCCGGATTCTCAGATCCCATTAGCTGTGAATGGATACTGTGATCAATTCCCATTAGACAAACTTCTCATAAGTATCATACCTACTCCCCACACTATATAGCATGTTCACCAAGAGAAAAGCTTGAATTATTGTATGGACATAGTTCTAATAAAGTTTATCATTTTTCCTGCTCAGTAGTATACGTGACCTTGTATCAAATATGCATCAACTATAGAAGGTTGAAGACATCCAGCTTCACTATTTAGGATTTAAACACTAATCCTCTTCTCCCAAGGAGAAGAAACAACATTCCAAATTGACCTACAATCCAACATGCATAAAAAGTTAAGTTGTTCCATTAAACTTAAACATAGAACATAACCATCGACAGATAACTCTCAATAATATCAACTTTGAACTTTCCAAAAATAAATATTGCAATGTTCATATAAAATCCAAAAGGGATGATGTTGTATTGCTGTTAGTGCCAGACTCTTGATTATTTGATCCAAATAGTTGACCTTGATACCTTAAAAGTCAAACCTAATGCTCTCAAAACTCAAAATAAGCATCAATCTCATACAAATTTTGACATCATTTTTTTCCACTTGTGGCACTTTCCAGTTCAGTTATTATACAGCTTAGACGTTTCCAGATTTTTATTATTATGTTACGGAATTAGTATTATTCCAATTCCAAGAGATGTTGAAACAATTGGAAAATTAGAGAATATTCAAATACCTACGAGTTACATGCATGTATATACACTACATATACAACAGCAGACCGATAATCTGGGACAAAAACTACTACAATTAACTCGCCGATTGCGATTCCCAGGTTAATTAGCAATTCAGAATACAAGCAAATCCAGATTTTGTATAAATAATTACACAGATAGAGAAACACACCAGATTAAACGTCATGTCACCTGGAACTGAAAACACCGAAACGGAGAAGAAAAACTCGTTTCTGTACTCTGATTTTACAATTAACGGTGCAAGTATGATGTCTGGCGCGATCCTGTGCCGTTTCGATTCGCGGCACCGTGAAATGCCGTCGAATGACGGCTAAACCGCCGCCTGGAACCACCGAGCACCTTAATAACGAAGGCAAGGTTTTTCTTCTTCAGCTGCTGCTGCATACACACACATACGTTGTTCGCAATGCAGGATGGTAAATAAATACCGCAGTTGTTACTTATTAATGGCAAGGTCTTTGACTACCCTTTCAACTTTTTTACTCGAGCAACAAATGGTCCATTTTCCAACTTCAAATTCTTTAAAAATTAAAAGTGTAAAAATAAGTTTTTGAAATGAATTTTTTATTTAAAAGAAAACTCTTTACTAGTTTTGTATTTTTAACGATTAATTGCTAGTAGACTAGTTATATAATATTTAACTAGTGAAGTATGTCGTATATTATATAGTTTGATTTGATGATTTGATGATAAATATTCGATAAAAAATAATGAATAAATATCAGTTTTTATTAAAGGGAAAATGATATGTACATCTAGAAGCATATCTATGATAAGTGTTTCTACACAAACGAGTAAATAATGAAATAACTTACATATCACTCATTTAAAATGTTTGTGAATATACACACATCTATTGTATGTGGCTATGTGCCCAAGAAACATATATCATATCTTATTTTTTAAAAGGGTTTACTTCTTCAAAATGTATTAAACTATATCCCAAATGTTAATGTGTGTATCTATCTTCCAAAAATATTATTGTGTGTATTGAACTTTTAATTTGTTGTTATTGTACGTATTTTGATTACATAAAAAACATAAAAAGTGTAAGTTTAATACATATAATACAAAGTTTAATGCACGGGATAACACATTTTTAAAAGTTTGATACACACAATGACACTTTTAGAAGGTATCCAACACACATTAACATTTGAGGGTATAGTTTAATATATTTTGTAGAAGTAAACCCTTTTTATAATTAAGAGATAAGAGATAATGTTTATTGATTAAGTTAATATATAATAATGTTTTAAATATTATTACTTGTAATTTTTTTTCTTCAACGATGTTATGATATCTAACTATTAGTTTTATTATATAATCTTTGATTTATTTATAGATTGATAAAATAAATAAATATTATGTAAAATATTTACGATATTTTTTGAAGTTAAGTAAAATATTTTATTTACCTTTGACCTTATCTCATATTAGAATTAAATTTAAATAATTACTTCATATGCAGTCGAATTCGAGTTTTAATTTTGGCCAAATAAAAAGTTAATGTTAATTTTGACTAAATAAATGTTATGACTGTCTAATTAAATTGATTAATGTTAATCTTATATTAATATATAAAGAAATATCATTAGAAGAATATATTAAGAAAATATATTTGGATTCATTAATAAAATTATGTTTTGAGTTTTTTTAATCATAAATGTAGACGTCTCCTGTTGTTATCATGTTTTTACCTTGTCTACATATTAAATAATAAAAAGGGTTTAGTTCACCAAAATGTTTTCAAGTTATCATGTTTTGCTATTGTATGTATTGGACTTAAAAATTTTCTATTGTTTGTATCAAACTTTTAATTTGTTGCTAATATATGTATTAAACTTTCTATTGTATGTACTAAACTTGTAAGTTTTTTACATTTTTATGTAACCAAAATATATACAATAGCAACAAATTAAAAGTTTGATACACACAATAGAAACTTTTAAAGTTCGATACACAAAATAGCAAAACGTGACAACTTGGATACATTTTAGTGAACTAAACCCTATATATATTTATACACAGAGAGAGAGAGAGAGATCTAGAGAGAGAGAGAGAAAGGTTCATGCGAAAAGTAGTTTTTTACGAAAAATACGAGAAGCAATTTCGTTCTTTAGATCATTTGATCAATGGTTATCCTTGATTGTGGCATTTTGGTAATTTAAACAAATTTAAACACTTTTTATTTAAATAGAAAAAGTATAAATATGTAATTTAAAATATAAAATCTCTCTCTCCTCTCTTTTAAAATTCCACATTACTTTAAATAACAAAACCCTACTCCTACATACATCTCAGCCTCTCCTCCCCCAAGCCACGCCGCCGCTGCTAACATCTCAGTCTCTCTCCCCTGCGTCGCTCTCTCTCCGACGCCATCACGATCTCTCTCTCCCTGTGCCTCTCTCTCTTAACCTCCATGCCAACCTCCGCCCTCTCCCTGCGCCGATCTCTCTCTCCCTGTTATCTGCCGCGCCCTCTGTTGAAGATACAACCGTACACAACGATCTGATGAACAACACCACCACCACCGCCGGCTACTACTACCCTACCCAACAAACTTCAACGCAACCAACATCGCTGACTAGAGCTTCAGATCTAACTTGAAGAACGACACTACCGATGTTGTCACTGTCGCTTTTCAATCACAAATCCACACATGAAACCTATGGTTTCTCGTTGTTCTCCAACGCATGAAACCGATGTTCATCCAACACCTAGGGTTTCTCGTTGTTCATCCATCGCCACCGTCAAGGTGTCCTTTTCTTCTCTCCGGTCGTAGTCTCTTTACAGGAGCAACAATGAACAACAAAGGTTATCATCAGTAGTGTTTTTATTTCTTTGTCAAAACTCCTGATGATATTATTTATATTTTTGTTTTTTTTATCTTTGTAGTTTGTTTCTTTGTTTTTAAGATCTAATATTATGATTTTCTATTTGTAAATATATCATATTTATAAATTCGTGTATTGAAGTATTTACATATTTTTTTTTGTTGAATTTATAAATTCAATAGAAAAAATATATTTGTTTATTAATGAACATGATTATAATATTAAAAAATCAATACAGATGAACTATTAAAATAAAGGTGATAGAGGATATATTCACCGGTGAACAAGTAGAATATAATTGACATAAAAATAAAAATGTTTTAGATGTGTTCGGTATTGAATATTTGTAAAATTCATCTTAAAATATGTATATTTTTGGTTGTGTTCATTATTGAACATAGTAACGATGGAAAACCTGTAAAAAATTTTAGGTGTGTTCAACGGTGAACTCCGTACAATAAATAATTTACTAGTAAATTATTTTTAATTTATTTTGTTTTTATTCAAAATTTAGGAGGGAGGAAAATAAGAGAGAGAAATAGATTGGAGAGAGAAAAGTTTTATTTTTACCATTATGCCCTTTCAAATAAAAAAAATAAAAAAACATGATTAATCTAGACCATTAGATCAAATTCAAATAAGTGGCTAAGATTGTTTCTCGATCTTTTCGTAAATAAAACATTTTTCGCATGAACACTCACACACACACACACACACATATATATATATATATGTATATATAACTTATTTTATCTATATTTTGATATAAATTATAACTTCGTATGATAGATAGTTATTAAATGAAATTTTTTAAATTATGATTTTGAAAAACACAATTTTAAGTTAAATATCGTATGACACTAAAAATTGTATCTGTGTAGATGAAAATATGACTGTCACAAACATATGTTCGTATTTATGCCAAATTCTATGGGTGTGTTTGGAGAAACAAGCTGGAGCTGGGGCTGATTAATTGATAATCTCAAGCCCAAGCTATAAGCTACTTGAAAAAGCTTTTACTTGGGGGCTTATAAGGATTATGTTTTTAATAATTCCCTCAGGATTTTAACACCCGAACAAGGCTAGAGGGTTGTGTATTATGAAAACTAGAATCCCAAACCCCTATAATCCCCTATAAATCCGTTACCGAACACACCCTATGTATTAAAACTTATAATAGAAAAACAAACGGCATATAAAATTAATTAATTATTTTAATATAATAATAATAAATAAATTTTGCATTGAGATGGTTGATGCATTCATGGCATTCATTGGGAAAAGAGCACGAAGAAAGAAAAAAGGCGGAAGGAAAAAAAGAGTTGGCTGAAATTAATAAAATGAATGGGTGATGGCGTTGTGCACAGGGATGGTAAAAAAAACCTGAATTCGATGGTAAAAATCGAAAGCCGAGTTAAATGGGACGGCTTTGGGGATGCTAAACGGGGACGGAGATGAGGACGGGAAAAACCGAATAATTTAAGCGGGGGCGGGACGGGTATGGTGTACCCGCCCCGATTACCCGATTATATTCTATTTTTATATTTTATATTATATATTCACATGAAGTTGGAAGACTGATATAATTAATAATTTGAATCGTCCTTGAACACTTAATGATTTAAAACCATTTGTTTGAATACATTTGAACACTTAATCATTATCTTGGATCGTTTGATTTGTATTTGTGGAGAATGTATTAAGGTTCTATAATTTTAGTATAATTGTTTTTTAAATTTCCTGACAAAATCTTAATAGCAACGAGAATTCCCACAGTGAAAAATCACCATTTAACTTTATATTGGTATCCCCGCTATAAAAATTACCTGTTTAATTACCCGTTCACATTAAACGGGGATACCCGTTTTTCCGCGGTTTTTCAGGTTACCCGACGGGGATTCCCGTTTAAATCCCCATAGTTTTTAAGTGGGGACGGGGACGGGAGGACCAATCCCCTGCCCGAAACCGACCCGTTGACATCCCTAGTTGTGCAGGAAAAAATAGACAATTGTCGCCTCAAACGCATGACTTGGCTTTTGCAAAATAGATCACTTATCACTCTACTAAATACTTCCCTTGTTTAATAATAATAATAATAATAATTATTCTTATTATTAGTATTATTAT
>JAUEJL010052948.1:0-20479 GCA_032274825.1 Drosophyllum lusitanicum
GATTGGGGGGGTCGGGGTCGGGGCCGGGGAAGACAAAACCCGCCCCGAACCCGCCCCGTTGCCATCCCTAGCGGGATCTAGTCAAAAAATTTGTTGAAAATGATATATTGCATTTACTAAAAAATATATGTACACTTTTTGGTTAGAATTTTTTTTGGGACGTTACAATACGGTCCTACCAAGTTAACACCAAGTCCTAATTTGTAACCGGCTATTACTAATGTTTTATGAATTAGTGCTCAACCCAGTTTGCGATTACAATAAATCTCATCATATAGTTTTGCGATTCCCATTATAGATCTCAATTTGCGATCCGGGTTCTCACGGCCCCAAATTGCGATCCTCTCAAATCACCATTTTCAATTCGAATAAAGTGTCAATCTGCGATTTGTGATTATGGGCTCTTACCATGATTTGAGATTACCTTGTCCGATTTGTGATTCGGGTTTTATAACCAATTTGCAATCCGGTTTAAGAGCCTTAATTTACAATTGGGTTTCCATTTTACCAACTAGTTTGCAATTCACATATAAGAGCTAATTTGTGATTCTAAGCCCAGACCTAATTTGCAATTCACTTATTTCCATTGATTTGTGATTGCATCAGTTTCCTTAATTTGCAATTGTGATCAAAAGGTAATTTGCGACTGAGTTAGCTCTTAAATTTGCGATTGGTTTAACAGGTGCATTTTGCGATTCATCTTGGAATCACTATTTTGTGATTCATCAATTTGACTAATTTGCGATTTCATATGAACCAGAACAGGTTTGAACATTCAACCAACACTTTCTAATTGTGAGTTCCTCAAAACTCTATCAGTTGGATTCATTTCGGTTTCTATATATTC
The DNA here is from genome assembly GCA_032274825.1 of Drosophyllum lusitanicum. Classification (NCBI taxonomy): domain Eukaryota; kingdom Viridiplantae; phylum Streptophyta; class Magnoliopsida; order Caryophyllales; family Drosophyllaceae; genus Drosophyllum; species Drosophyllum lusitanicum. The sequence goes on from JAUEJL010052948.1 coordinate 848, forward strand.
CTATCATCATTTCGTCACATCCCCAACTTTTAATTTTGATTCCAGCCATTACCAAGCCCCCTACACCTGATTGAAGCTTGCGGCCATGAACACCCATTCGAACAACCCATAAACAAATAAAAATCACATCAAAAGTTGATTTAAAGCATTAGATTCATACAAGACTACATCATTAAGGGTTAACGACTGTTACCCGAGGATTTCCCAATCGATTCGAGGCAAAACAGTAATGATTCGAGCCCCCTCCTGCTCTCGGCGATGAAAAACACAATGCACACACAACACCTTGATTCACACACAGGCAGCCATTGCATAAACCTAGGGTATTGTGCGCTATTCCTGTATTTATACTTTCCTTGTTTATTTAGGGCCCAAATTTTAATTCTCTTACAAGCCCATTAAACCTTTATCAAGGAATCATATTTTTAAATCTAGTCCAATATTATTTCCAACACACAATTGAGGAAATTGGTATTACACTTACTCCTTAAACACATAGTTAAAAATTCCTTTTCACCATAAACTGCACTACCATGGTGACCACTACCAATGTCGTTCGTGACCGCCACCATCAAAATGATAAAGTCTCGGGCAATAGCACACATTTTCCAATCAAGGTATGTTCGAACGTTGTTAAGATCTGCGTTGTATCTAAGTCTTGACGTCGACAAAATGCGTTCAAATTTAACTAGACTTTTGCTTAGATGTTTGTTTTGATTAAGCTTAATTTGGGTTTGTTTTAGATTTTAATTTTTGGCAGCATTTGATTTGTGTTTATGTTTTAGATTTGATTTCTTTGATTGGTATTCGTTATTGAGTCTAATCTTGGTGATGAAATATGTGGATTATAAAAGAGGTAATAGTTAGAGACGATGGTGATGGTGAAGACGAAGGAGTTAAATAAGTTTAATAGTTAAGCTTAATTAAATAATTGTTTATCAATAAAAATTGTTTTTTAAATAAATTAATTTAAAAGATATCAGAGACGAAGGATAATTTAGTAATTTCTAGTAAAAAGAGATATCAATTATGTAAGAAAAACAAGTCAAGATTGACTAAATTCGTAAGAAATACGACTAATACACAATTTACTTAAGAAATAACAAATATAACACTTTCATATAAAATAAATTAAGATTGAAGAATTATAAAAATTAGATATATTAAATAGTAATATTGATAAATGTAATATATTAAAATAAATTTTTTATTAAAATTAAATACATGTAAAAGTGCAAGAATTATTTTGGATCGTTTAATCAAAAACTATTATGCTATTTGACACAAAATTAACACTAAAACAGATGCTTTTTTTTAATAAACAAAAAGGTATAAAGGATATTTGACATTAAATATTCCATCACCTCTCTCCTTCTTAATTAAAGCCACATTCCCACTGCCTAAAATAAAATAACCCGAATATCTTCATCATTGTGTCACTCTACGCCTCACAGCCCCACTTAACAAAAAAAACCTTATTCAGTTGAATACTAGCCGGCGATTTTGAGGCCTCAGCCATCATTGCCGACGAGAAGCACACCAGCCGTCATCTCATTCTTTTTCTACTTGTGCTTTATCTCTCGACTTTCCCCTCCTGCCTCTAACCAAATCCCCCTTATTGCCGGCGATTTGAGTTCTTCTATTGGTGCTCTATCTCTCAACCCCCTTCCTGCCACTGACCACATCCATCTTCTTGCCGGTGATTTAGAGGCCTCAGCCACCATCACCGCCATAAAAAATTGCTTAACCACCGCCCCTACGTTGTTGCTCAACCGCCACCGCTCTCAGCACATACTCATCCTTGACGATGACCTGACGCAACAACAAATCCCTCCGCCTCCTTGCCCCTACCGTGTTACCTATTTTCAGATATGGTGTTACCCCTTTACCGAGCACCATCTGTCGATCTACTTCAACACAAGAACACAAGAATCCTTCAACCTTGATCTACTGCAACATCAAAGTCGTTTTTGGTGTTTGATCTGATTGTATTTCTTTATTTTTGACCCAGAAGTTTTTAGGTTTGAATTTCCTTTTGTTTTATATTATTCATTGATAAACATGGTATATGTGAAGTTTTCTAAGTTAAATTTTTGGTCTTTATACACTGTACATTAACGAACCCCGTATATCTAAGTTCGTAATTTTGAATTTTTGTTTTTGGTTTTGATTGTATTGCTTATTAGTGAACATAGAAATCTGCGTTAAAGTAGCCGTATGACTTGGTTGTCTTTTGTATTGTTTATTAATGAACATAAAAATTGGGTAATGTAAATATGTAACAGTATGATCTAAGTTGGTTTTGTATTATTTGTTAATGAATATAGTAATGTGGATTAATGTAAGTATGTAACAATATGATTTAGTTGGGTTTGTATTATTTGCTAGTGAATATGCTAAAGTGGATTAATGTAATTATTTGATTTTGGTTGTATGTGTAACAAATAAATTTGAGTTACTATTTGTTGTTTATTAGGAAACTTTTAGTTAATGTCTATTCATTTATAAGATAACAAATGAAACTTTTTTAAAAAATAAACGAGTTCGAACACAATATTAATAATAAATAACTTTTAAGTTTTTTGTTGTGTTTGCCATTGAAAATGGTAAAATTAATAAATTAGTAGATAATTATTTTTAATTTATTTTGTTTATTTAGTAAAATTGTAAGAGAAAAATAGGAAAAAGAAATAGAATCGAAAGAGAAAAATTTTGGTTTATTATTATACCTTTTAAAATTAAAAAAATAAATAATATAATTAATAAATAGTTTTTGTATAAACCCTTTCATATAAAATTAAATATTACCGTGATAAATTAGGAGTGACAATGTAAGACATCAGCATCGGAGGTCTACCCGATGTTGGGTTGGGGTTCCATCCGATGGGAATACCATCACACCCCATTAGGTTGATGGTGGTGGGGTTCGGGTTTTCAAACCCGTTTCTTTTCTCCTTTTCTTTTCTTTTTTCTTTTTTTTTAATTAATATACATTTTTATTAATATTTGATTTGAGTCGAAAAGAGTTGAATATGAGAGTTTATAGGCTTGATAGGGTTGAAGATGGATGCTGATGTGACTGCTACTGACGTGGCATGGGATAACTTGGGTTGACGCTGACGGTCTAAATAATATTCTCTTTTCGCAAACATTGTTTTGGCGGGAAAGTCGAAATGAAAAGAACATGTTTCCCACTCGAAAACGAAGAATTAGCAAGGCAAAAGAGCCCAATTTCATCAGAAGACCACCAAAACTTCTTCACTCTCGTAGCATAATCAATCGAATTTCATTGTAGCGATCATGAAGAAAGATGATAGTCAGCTGGTCACTGCGAAGCGAGCATACCGGAATGCATCAGAGGAAGGCAATCGGCAGGAAGAGGCACGATGGGCAAACGTTATCGGAGATATATTCAAGAACAGAGGAGATTACGTCGAGGCTTTGAGATGGTTTCGACTCGATTACGAGGTTTCAACTAAGTATTTACCTGAGAAACACTTGCTCCCCACCTGTCAATCCCTCGGTGAAGTTTATCTTCGTCTCCACCAATTCAAAGATGCCCTAGTTTATCAGGTGATTCATTTTTTATTTTTTAATTTTTGTCATATATTCATTTCGTAAATGATATTATGCTTCTGGTATCTCTTAATTGTTAGGGTAAATGGCCTATTTGGTCCAATAATCTAAATACCCGAACTTGATTGAGTTTTGAAGTTCATGTTTTTCTGGGTTATGGTCCCATCTTCCTCAATTTAATTGAAATGTCGTCAGCAGATGCTACGATGAGTGGGTAAGATTTATAGTGAAACTCTATTAATGATGCAAGGAAAACAGACATATAAATATGTGACAGCATTTCAATTGATCAAACTTGTCTCATCATCTACGATCTTAAACCTTTGATGGGTCGGTGACATGGTGAATTGCAAACATATTAATTTATTTATGTGGAATCAGATGGGAACTATTTGACTTGGACCAAAAACTCGATTAACCCTAATATTGGAAACGAGGTATGTTTTGGAAGTGAAACTACGATGGATCAGTAGCAATGGAAATGACCTTTGAAGCAATTGAACGTGGGTGGATGAGACTATGAAATAGATTGTTCTTCTTTTGTGCAATAAAATAGAAGTTAGATAATCGAGTTGGTTTTTATTGATAGATTGGGGCTTCAAATTAATTTCACTACTTGTTTCTTCTAAAAGATGTTTCATTTCTATGCAAATATCCCATTTCGGCAATACAATTTTCATTTTCAGAGTTGTTCAGCACTTCAGCTTCTTATAATCTCTCATAACTGCAAAGGAAATTTGCATTCTCTGTCACAACCTTCATTTTGTAGGTATCTAATGCTCATTTCTGAGTTGCATTTTGACCCATCCATTTCTCGTATACGTGGATAATCTGCTTGAGCTGCCCCATGGTAACTGGTAAAAGGTTTGATAGATGACAAAATCATGTTACATGTGAAATGTGGAATGAAGATGGTGACTTTGGCACTAGCTTAAGCAGAAGGGGGACTACACTCGGTCTTTTATTTTCTTGATTTTATATCTTATGGTTGTTTTTTTCTTTGATAGAAAAAGCATTTGGAGCTTGCAAAGGATGCAGATGACCCAGTTGAGCAGCAAAGAGCAAGTACACAACTTGGTCGGACATACCATGAAATGTTTTTGAAGTCTGAAAATGATCAAACGTCTATCCGGAATGCCAAAAAGTATTTCATATCTGCTATGAAGCTTGCTTATACTCTCAAGAAAACCCCACATTCCGACAATCATACTTTTCTAAAGGAATACATTGACGCCCACAATAACTTAGGAATGGTTGAGATGGATCTTGATAACTTGGAAGAAGCTGAAAAGATGCTCACAAAGGGATTAGAAATATGTGACGAAGAAGAAGTGGTTGAGAATGATGATGGGCGCACTAGACTCCATCACAATCTTGGTAATGTTTACATGGAACTACGGAAATGGGATAAAGCTAGAAAGCACATTGAGAAAGATATTGTGATTTGTAAGAATATCGGTCATTGTTTAGGTGAGGCAAAAGGATACATTAACCTTGGTGAATTGCATTATAGGGTACAGAAATACGAAGAGGCCACATATTGTTATGAAAAGGCGATGAATTTGGCAAAACGAATGGACGACGAACATGCTTTAGCTAATCAAATTAACCAGAATATAGAAATTGTAAAGGAAGCAATAAAGGTAATGGAGGATATAAAGAAAGAAGAGCAGAATCTCAAGAAGCTGACAAGAAACATGGTTATGGCTAGAGGCACATCAAGTGAAAGAAAGTGCTTGCTACAACAAAATGCATCTCTTGATCGTCTTATTGAGAAATCAAGCATGATTTTTGCATGGAAAAAGGTATGTCTTGAGTTTTCTATTGTTTCAGTTTTATTTATATCTGCTTTGTATGAAACTGCTGCTACTCTCTTTGACCTGAAAAAAAAAATGACAATGATGCTAGGTTAGCTTTTAAGGTTATTTGATCTTCTGTATGCTTCCTAAATCTTTCAACAATGTTATCAATCCACTAATGCTTCAATTGGTTAATATTCTTGTTATGGGTGTTTGTTTTATAACATATCTTAATAAATTCTGGAATTCTTTTGATAGCATTGTGAGTTTGCCAAAAAGAAGAAAAAAATAGCAAGCGAACTCTGTGACAAAGAAAAGCTGGGCGATTCATATCTAGTTATTGGTGAGTCATACCAAAAGCTTCGAAACTTCAGCAAAGCCAAAAAATGGTACACTAAAAGTTGGGAGACATACAAGTCAATTGGTAATATGGAGGTATGTGGTGCTTATTTTACGAATCTGATTAACCAAAACGGAAACTAGTTGGTGCACAAAACTCAAGATGCAAAAAGTATTAAAGAATTGAATATAATAAATTCTTTGAATACAGTCATATTTCAGCTTCAACAGATAACGAGTTAACTAAAGTAAATGTTTTTATAGGACCGATTCAATGTCAATGTCATGTTAGAAACTAATGGCGTATATATTGATTTTCATTTGTTCACACTTTCTGGCTTTTTATTTAGAATGATGGTTATTGCAGGGACAAGCATTAGCAAAGATCAATCTTGGAGATGTTTTGGACTCGGTTGGTAAATGGTCAGATGCTTTGGAGGCATTTGGTGAAGGATACCGGCAAGTCTTGCCATTCTTATTGTTTTATTTATTTTCTTCTGATATTAATGTCAATAAAGTGCATGATTTTAAATTGTTTTGAATAAATATTTTTCTTTTTTTCTTTAAATTCTCTTTTTTTGCAGAATTGCTTGTCAAGCTAACCTACTTTCTGCCCAGCTGTCTGCACTGGAGAATATGCATTATAGTTACATGATCAGATTTGATAATGCTGAAGAGGCTAGGTAATGGAACACTGTTACCTACTTACCCCACTTAACAAGTTTCTGATAAACTGATCTTATCAATACAGTTTTTCTTGCATTTACAAAAAAATAAATAAATTAAATTACTCTTATCAGGGATGCACCATTAGGCAGATGGCAAAACTTTCATGCTTGTAGTTTTGGGTGTGTTTTCCTAGTGTTTCTAAAAAATTTTCTTAGAAATATGAGCACGTTTTTAGGGCATTACGATGTTTAGGACTAAAATAGTGAAGTTTTGCGTAAAAGTACAAACATCTACCTCCAGTGAACAAACTAAACATTACAATGAACTCACTGTAATGAATAGTAAGTTGCCAAATTACACCAGAATTCGTACCAAAACTTAAAATATTCTTCTTTAACCCTTTTGATTTATAAACTTCTATTCTACACCTTTATAAGATTTTACATAATGGCAAAAGATTTTAGATATGAATAAAAATTATTTATATACATAGATTTAAAGAAGAAACTCATTGATACCTTTTAAATGAAAGTATTATTCATTATTATATCCTAACTATATTTAAAGAGTCATTTATGGTTGTTTTTAATAAGTTTTTTTAAATAATTAGATTTCTTTATATAATTTAGAACTAAACAGGTTTTAAAAGCTAAATTTGTTTGATTTTATTAATATAATTTAGAGTAAATTCGTAACAAAATGTAATATTTAATTTCAAATAAAACGAACAGAATATTTTATTTGTAACTTTAGAAACAAAATAGTTTAACTTAAATAAATGATTATGTTTTTAAAGTAACTACTATGAAGAAAATGTTGATGTTATTCAACAAGTTCAGAGAAGAATATGAAAGTAAGATATTTGGATTGATTATTGAATGTAAAAGATTACATTACTTTGACTATAGTCACCCTATTTATACTGCACGAATTTACAGACTCACACTAGTTGAACAGTAATAACACACACCCAACAAACTAACAGATTAGTTATTTTTTTAATCACTTCTTCTTTACAGAAAATTTAGTGGTAGTGTTTAGTTTTTACGTTAGAGTTCTAAAAGTTTTTGTGTAAGCATATTTTCCATTCTCGTAGGAGGTTGCAGTCACAAATAGACAAATTAAAGCAGTCAAACAGTGAGCTTGAACCTCCAAGAGACTGCTGCTCTGAGACTGATACAGAGGGAGATGATATATCATTAATGAAGTCTGGTATAAATTATTCACCAAAATTAAATGTATCCCAATCATATTCAAATGACGACTCAGCAAATGAAGACATCCCTTTGGTCTCACTTCTTCGTCCAAAGCACAAATCAAATGATTCCCAACAAACAAAATATCGTGCTTTAACAAAGTCATTGGAAGCTACTCCCACGAGCACGCCTAGTCAGACAATTAGTCGAAAACGGGCTCGCCTTGTTCTTTCTGATGATGAAGATGAAAGTAAGGAAGTTTGGTGTTCCCAAGGAAAAGTTCATGGGTTCCCACAAGAACATGTAGCCACTTCTAATGAATGTGAGTTATTGTTGATTAACCTCAATTATATGTGACACAAATGGGTGTAGTTGGGTAACTGGTCATAACAGTAATCTTAAGGGCAGGGTAAACTGGTGTGTCAAGCTGCGCCAACCCACCAACATTTATCTTTATCAATTTTTTTTTAATTCAAAAATTTTAAATGCGCTAAATGTAATTTAAAAATAACTATATTACCAGAAAAACTAAAGATAAAGCTGCCCTTTGGATGTCTTCTGACCTTGCTGAGCTGTTCGACCCATTTAACCGTTATGTTCAGTTACATCCTTTCACTGAACTTATTTGACCTGCTTGAGATCAAAGATAAATTGTCTCGTTAATAAGTTAGTAGGGATTAATATTTATATCACTTGAAACTGAAATTAAGTACCAAAAACTTCTTTTGTTGTATTGATTGCAGTCAAGAGTAGATACAGTCTAAATAGTCACGTTGATGAATATCAGGTAAGACATCAATTGATTTATTTATTTATCTTTGTCTCTTTCGCTTTTATTATTGTTGGTTGATGATAGTTAGTTACGGAGTGGTGGTTGACTTTTTGGCAGGGTATCTCACCAGTCGGCTCTAAATACGGAATTAGTGAATGTACTCCAGGAGTACAACCGGAAGAAAGCACTTCTTCCCATAAAGGCAGGAGTCCTAATCTAGTCACATCAATTGCAGATGATTTTACATGCTCAAGGCCCCATGAAGCTGTTAATGCTTCTCATGTTGGTTCAAACGGTCTCAAATGTGATATTGGTGTTACTGACAATATCTTTCTGAAAAAAGATCATTCTGCCCCTATTTTTGATGCTTGTGATGATGAAAATTGTGTGAGTATAGAAGATAACTTCACATATTAATGTCTTTATTCAGTATTGCTACTAGTAGTATTAAAACAAGTATAATTCTTAGATTATTGTGTTGCTTATTTGACACATACACACACAGATACGGAATGTAATTTTGTTAACATATGGCGTACTTAATAATTGGAAAACTGTTTTTGAGGTTGACTTGGTTTCGTTTCTTGCAGAAACATAATATATTCAAAGTTGAGGATGACTTTATACACATAGAAGCAGGCTCGTGTAAGTTTGGTGATAAGCTAAGAAGCATGGGCCATTTGAAGGTTGAAATTGCATGCTTATACTTTTTGAAACTTGTTAAGGAGAATAGGTCTAGAGGTATGCTCTTATTGGCTTTTAACTTAGCTTTCACTTTGTTTCTTTCCTGATTGATCTTTGATTGTACATATCTTTAACTGTACAAGTTCAACATATTGCATAACTGAAAAGTTGGTTTTACCCTTGGCACTCACAAATATGGATGGAAACAAGATATGCCATGATAAGCTAGTCTTTAGCACTTGCTAATATCACACAAATACATTAACATTAACATTTTTACGAGAAGTAGAAGTTGGATGCAAAACGGTCTTCTTAAAACGTATGATTTCAAAGAAAACTTTTGGACAAATTGTGTGCATAACCTACAAGTCGTAAACTTGATCTTGATGTTTCATGGGTTAGGACTTCGGAGAAAAGTCATGTTGAATGTAATACCAAATGCATTTTGATTTAGCAGTCAAATAGAAATAAGAGATCTACTTATGTGACAAAAAAAGTTGACTGAAACTAGAAGACATAAACATAACTGACTAGCGGCCTATAATTTTGAAACTGTCCTAAGTTTAAAGCTTTGTATTGCAAATTCAGAAGGATTTTGCCTTATGTGGGTTAATGAAGTCTATTCATTATTGCAATGATAAATTTTTTCTGGAGAGTATCTGAGTCTGTAGGTTTTTGAGGGGAAAAAGGATGCTAAAATGTTTTGATAAATACCAATAACATGACTGTTTTTGAAAGTGGCATATCATGTAATGGATTATCTATCTATATACTGATAATGATTCATTCTTCCTGTTGGTAGGTCTTTTGCCAATCATTCAACATCTGAAATGTGGAGGAGAAATTATAGAATCTTTGGATGTTTTCGATACCCCAAAAGATTATATGTGTGGGAAATGTTGGATTGAAGTCTCTATCGATCGTATGTGCTATATTATTTCATAAATACATAGTTGAACATTTATTAAATAAAATCAGAATTTTCTTATCAAATACGTTATGCAATTAATCATCTCCGAATGTATCTTTGTGTAGGTTGGGTATCTAAACGTTTGGTAAAACTCTATGTTGATTCTTGTAAAGATCTTTCTGAACTGCCCAACTTGAAATTGCTTAAGAAGCTCTATAGTTTAGAGGTAAACCCATCTATGTATAATAAGCTTTCTTTGCAATCGGTCTATAAATTGTTAAATCTAAATTCTAAATAGCACAAGTTTATTATTATCTGGTTCTTTTTAACAGGTATCAGAGGATGAGATTGATGTCTCTGACTGTAAATTGGAAGATATATCAGTAGCCCCATTACTAAATGCCTTACATTTGCACAAGACAATTGCTTTATTAAACCTTTCCCACAATCTGTTTGGTAATGAAACTTGACTACTAGCGGTTACTAAATGCAATTTTCTTATCTATAATACAGATAGAGGTGGTAAAATGGGCTGATCAGGGGTTGGGTAACAGGTAAAAATGAGTAATTTTTGTGCAAATGGGTCGTGTCGTGTTGACCCGAAGCACTTTTTGTCCAAATTTTGACTTTTTATAAACAATTAGTGTTTCGAATTTTTGGACAGAGACATTTTTTGGTCACACACACACTACAATCAGTAATTTCATGCAATTATTTATGATTTTCATATGTTTTTCATGAGTTCTCTATGTATCATTGTCAGGAAACGAGACTATGGAAAAACTAAAACATGTATTTTTGTCATCAAGTCAAAAGTACGGTGGTTTGGTTTTGGATTTACACTGCAATTGCTTTGGTCCAACAGCCCTTTTTCAGGTTTGTTTTTTTTCATTCTATTTGCCTTGATATATTCCCAGCCTCACATTGTTCATTATATTTTCCTCAAATTCTTTATAGAATTAATTCCTTTTTTTAATATACAGATTTGTGAATGCACTGTGCTTTTGTCTCGCTTGGAAGTACTTAATATCTCTGGGAACCGTTTGACTGATGGATGTGCTTCTTACCTTTCCACAATCTTGCAGAACTGTAAAGGTGATCCACAATTTCTAATAAATAAGATTATCAACATTTAAGTATTTGGGCACAAAATAATCTTCTTTACTTAAAATCCATCAACATTCTATGTGCTTCAAGCTTTATGATGATTAGCAGTGATCTATAAATATACAAACTTTTGTTTTGCAGCTCTTTACAGCTTAAAAATAGAACAATGTTCCATCACAACTCGAACAATCCAAAAGGTTACTGAATCCCTCGATTCTGGATCCCTTCTTTCAGAACTTTTCATCGGTACATGAACTAATTTGATATTAACTTGTTTTGTGTTATTTATACATTAAGCAGGCTTAACTTTCTGAAATTCAACAGGATACAATAGCCCCATATCAGGAAATGCCATAGTAAATCTTTTGGACAAACTTTCGACTCTAAAGAGGTGTGCATTATTATTTGTATCAGAAAAAAGATTGTTATTTCAGTTGGTCTAATACCTTAATTTGTTTTAGAAAGATTTCACGAATGTAAGGTTTTTGCTCTTTGCAGCTTTTCTCAACTAAGTTTAAATGGCATAAGGCTAAACAAGAATGCCGTTGATAGCCTTTGTAAGCTCATTAGAACATCATGCTTGTCCCAAGTGATGATTGGAGATACAAATATTGGAAATGTGAGAAAGCATTCCTGTATCACTTTATTTTTTTCATTTAAATAATTGACTTCTTGGTGTTTGTTTTTGATTTATATGGTGGTTCTATCATTCTGCAGGAGAGGGCCATACAGTTGACTGATTCATGGGGCACTGAGAACTGTGAACTAGTAAAGCTTGATTTATCATATTGTTTGCTGACATCAAGTTATATCACCAAACTCAGTGCAAATGCATCTTTGATTAGTGGTATACTTGAGTTGAATATTGGAGGGAATCCATTCATGCAACAGGTTTGATTTTTAATTTGTTTTTTTACAATATCCATCAATAATATAGGTTTTAGTGGTAAAGAATTCCTTCATATCTTGAATTTGGGTAACCCACCCCTAGAAGGTCACCCACGTCTGGCCCCTGGTCAACATGGAGGCTGCAAATCATGTAAGCTACACTTTAATGGCATGCACCAGGGTTCAAACCCTGGCCCTCTACTATAGATTTCAAGTCCCCAACGGCAAGGCTACCATCATGGCGACTTCATAGGTTACAACAAAGCATATATAATATATGTACACTAAAAAAATTTCTCCACATAACTAAACGATTGAAGTTTGCAGTTACATGAAACACTTTGTAGATGCTTGTTACAGAGGGAATAAAAAGTGTTTAATTGTTTATTTAATCACAAATGCAGGGAAGCATTGCTTTGGCATCACTACTAAAGAATCCTGATTGTTGTTTAAAAGTTGTTGATTTGAGCAAGTGCCAGCTTGGGCTTGTTGGTTTACTTGGTATTCTTCAGTCTTTAGCAGACAACACGTGTATACAGCAGCTCAACTTGTCAGAAAATGCCACTGTAGACGAGTACAATACTTTAGTCAAAGTCAAAGGGAATGAGGTCAACAAAGATGGTCAACAAGATTTATTTGAGCTCGAGGTTGCTGACAGCGAAGATGACAATGCTGATGAGCTAACAAAAGAAAAGCCATGCGTATCTACTCTTGATGGGAGTTGCATGAGTTCATTTGAGAACAATCTTCACGAGTCAAAGTCAACATTTGTTCAACAGCTTTCTTCTGCCATTTCTATGGCGAAACAGCTTCGGCTACTTGATATTAGCAAAAACGGATTCTCTGAGCAAGTTGGAGAAACATTGTATAGCGCCTGGTCCACGACTTCAAGAGGTAGTTTGACTCGAAAGCATATTCAGGGAAGCATCATTCATTTATCAGTGGAGCTTAATCAGTGCTGCAACTTCAAACCATGTTGCTCAAGAAGGTTTTAATTATGAATTTTACATATTCTTAACAGTTTAAGCCTGTTCATCGTTGTATATTCAGGTGGTTGAAGAAGTTAGCGTTGACATTTTAAAAAAATTCTCAATTTTGTCCATATCCTTGTAAACATTACACTTACATATCATTATAAACATTTTAAACTTTTATCTATATCCAAATCCAAATACCTAATATAGGTTTAGGAACCACAATGGGGCCGTTATTGCATCTATGAACTCACTATTTTGACATTACGCACACCCAGAATCTTTAAAATTCTAGAAAAAAACATTGCTTGAAAATAAAATGTACTAATTTAACTAATGTTAATAACCATGTCATTTTTAATATTCACAAACTACTTCTAGATCAAAAAAAGGTCTGATCACAATCAAATTCTATGAACTCATCATACTAAGGCCATGAGTATGGCAACTCAATCAAGTTATCTAACCCTAATGCTACTTTAGCGTCATATCACTTTCACCTTTCCTTCCACCCAATCTTTCCCCCCGTTTTTTTAATCATTTTAATATAAATATATATATGTAAGAGAGAGAAAGAGGGAAGAGAGATAGAGAGAAGAGATTGGGTTGGCGTCGGGTGTGGGGAGTGGAGGGCCTCACCCGATCGGGATTAAAATGACTCCCGAATGGGTTTAGATGTGGAAACTGATGCACTCCACATCACATAACTTGTCTAAAATCAAGATATGAATTCTATTGATAATCTGTAAACTCTATTACATTAGAATGATCCGGTGACACCAAATGTGGTTACTTTTTGAGGAAAAAATGGATGCTAAAATGGGTTGATTAATACCAACAACTATTGTTGTATCATGTAATGCTTCTTTTGAAAGGCATATCATGTAATGGCTTATCTATCTATATATTGACAATAATTCATATCTTCCAGCCAATCATTCAACATAAATGTCGAGGAGAAATTGTAGAAACTTTGGATACCCCCAAAAGACTATGTAAGGGAAGGAAAATGAATCTATAAGCCTATATAATGTGCCTAGTAAAGAGATAATAACAGGCTGTAAAATTAAATGTGAAGATTATATTATAGAGAAAGTATCTATGAGTCTATGGGTGTGTCCGGCAACAAGCTTATGGGGGATTATAGGGGCTTGGGATTCTAGTTTTTATAATCCCCAGCCCTCTAGCCTTGTTCGGGTGTTACAATCTTGAGGGTATTATTAAAAACTTGAGCCCTCATAAGCCCAAAAAATAAAAGCCTTTTCAAGTAGCTTATGGCTTAAGCTTGAGATTATTAATTAATCAGCTCCAGCTCCAGCCCCAGCCCCAGCCTTTTTCCCAAACACACTGTGAAACATGTAATCGATTAGGCACATATTTAGATTGATTTATTACGTCTATATATCATTAATTACTCGTGCGGGAAATGTTGGATTGAAGTCTCTATCGATCGTAAATACAAAGTTGAAAATTATTTGACATGATCTGAATTTTCTTATTAAAATGTATTATGCAATTAATCATCTCCAAATATTTTTTTTTGTAGGTTGGGTACCTAAAACGTTTGGTAAAACTCTATGTTGATTCTTGTAAAGGTCTTTCCGAATCACCCAAGTTGAAATTGCTTAAGGTGCTCTATCAGTCTAAATGGTTAAAAATAACACAAGTTTATAATTATCCGGTTCTTTTTAACAGGCATGCCGGTCCAAACATATACGAGGCCCTGAGTAAAAATAAAAAAAGGGCCCTCCTTACAAGTATTATTTCGAAAGATTTAATCTTTGTTTGATCCATAAGTGGCCAAAGAAACCAGGTAGCAGCAATAGTAATAGTCATCATTTCTACAGGCCCAAAATGTTGAAATTTCTGCAAAAAAGTTGTGTAGCCGAAGCCGGTGAATGGTGTTGCCGTGGAAGACGAGAAACAAAATGTTACTGCATCGACGTCATTACAGGAAGAAACCGACTTTGGGGGTGAACTTCTTGATTATAGAAGCTTAACTGAAAGTTTGATTGCATTTTTAGGAAGATCAATAGCTACAACGAGGAAGAAGAGAGGAAGAAGGGTGAACAACGAGGACCAATGAACATACGAATTTTGAAGGTTGCTTTTTTATTTTCAATGCATCTTTTTGTTTCTTTTTTATCTTCCTTCTTCTTGACGATTGCATTACCGCAGAGCTTATCTTATCATAAAATAAATTACATACGTAGGCCGACAAAAATGAATCCCTGAAAATTTTGGACCCGATGAGATTGATGTCTCTGATCACTGTGAATTGGAAGATATATCTGTAGCACTATTACTAAATGCCTTACATTTGCACAAGACAATTGCTTTTGATAGTGTGCGTATGTGTATATATGTGTGTATGTATGTGTGTATATATATTTTAATAACGCTTCATTATCGCTGGTTTGTTTGTCACGAATTAACGTGCTAGATCGAAGCATAATATTAACTAAAACAACCACTCGAATGCTTTATCTTGATAAAACTTCATTGAAACCAAAAAATAACGATAATAAAATCATACTTCGCGTGCTATTATAAAGCCTTGTTTTTATATTTTTCATTGCTGAGAAAGCTTTTTCAAAAATTAAAATCGCCACTTTGAGCCTTCCCTTCGCCGTTTCTGGTTTGAGTTATACTTTGACTACTAATGAACTCTAATAAGGGGGGTTTAACAAATATGTGCTAGACTTACGATTGTAAAATACTAAGAATTTTGGGCTCGTTGGAGGGGGCCTAGCACCCTTCAGCCCCTCTTGTCTCCGCCCCTGGTCACCATGTCTTTTTGGAGAATGGAACAAAGTGAATGATTATTAGTTTATTCGTGTAGTTTCCATCTAAGTGAATTTTCAGTATGATTAGTAATTTCAAAGATAGATTAAATCCTAACATTTCACGTATGCGATGCACAATATAGGCTGTCACACTGGAACATGCTATTTTTGGTAGGTAGTTATGTTACCAATTGTGTTAAATACCAACAGAACTTCTAAATCTTCATATGGTTATGCATAAAAATGTCCAAACATGTTTACCCTATTCCAGTGCATTAGGCCCAGACTTATCTTGAATTCACCACTAGACCACATCATTGAGAATGCGTGTTCACTCGACCCGAACCCCAACAAGGGTTCATAGGATTCCACCCTACGCGACATAAGTTTTGACAAGGCAACCCATAGCGGAGTTCCAGTAGTTTGATATCGATTTTTAATAACAAGGCAAATTTTATAATCAAAACCTCATCATATTAGTGTCATTATTTCCTTTTACAAAATCGTGGTTATTCATTCAATAATAAATCCATTATTAAAAGACTTTTTATTTTAATGTCGCATTTCACACATATCAACCACGTGAAAAGTTCATTTGAGAACCGTTTTTATTGCGAGAACCAATCTTAGCCGTCCAATTCCCCTTCCTTCAATTGGATTGCCCACTCATGGATTCCTTACATGCACCTTGCCACACTCAATCCCCCCATGCTCTTCATCCATGAATTCTATTATCCAAAATGAACAGCTAAGATTGGTTCTCGCAATAAAAACGGTTCTCATAAGCATGGTACCCGTGCAATGCGGCGACAACGAATTATTCCATCTCAATAACATGTTTGTTTTTTATATAGTGCCGGTATGCTATTCACATATTATGGTGACATCCAATAATTTCAGTTCGTAAGATATCTATTTTCTTTCTCTTTTCGGTTTCCTTTATTACTTTAAGTTTTTATTTATTTTTAAATAAATTTTGAAAAATAATAAAATAAAAGAATCTCTATGTATGAAATAAGGTGATATAAACATATAATGACTTTAGGAATTATGTCAATATAGATGGGAGAATTGTGTTTGTATAAGACGGTACATTGTGTGTTGGTGAGTTTTAAATGTAGGGATATTTGAACCCTTTTTATTTTGATTATATGAGTCACTTAAAATACCTTAAATGTTTATAAATTCGGATTACACGTTATATATTTAGTCTTGGTTTTAGTTATACACATTTTCTAATACTTAAATTAAAATGTGTTATATTTTTTGATAGAACATTTAAAATGTTAATTTTAATATAAATTCTTTCTCTATCATTTTTAATGTCTCTTACTACATAATGTACAAACTTCTATTACATACTCTCATAATTTCAGAAACACAGCAACACTCATGGTATAATTCTTCTCCAGACTGTCTTCTCTCCTTAGCATTTCTATTTTTTTAATTCAAACCTCTTTTTAAAAAAAGAGTTAAAGTTGTTGCACACACAAAACATTTTCTCAATATTTCATTATTGCACATGAAGTTTTTTTTGTCTAATATCAACATCAAGTTTATAAAAGTTTCATTATGCTCATTAATGTTCATAAGTTAAAAAAGAATTTATATTAAAAATAACATTTTAAATGTTCTGAAATGAACAGAACATTTAGTAAGTTACTTTTGTAACTATAATAAACATTTTAATGTAACTATAATCCGTTAAAAAACATTTTAAATGTTATTTTAAACGGATTATACACATCAAAACCGTTACATTAAATGTTCATTATGGCACAGAACATTTAGTAAGTTACTTTTGTAAACGGATTATAGTTTGAGCACTAAGTTGTTGATATGTAATGTAGTAATTGTCAACTTGAAAAGAGAACCATTAAGTGAGATTATAAATTTACATTGAGAACATGTCTTACCTCAATATTGTTGTACAGAACGCCAACGGTACGTATTAACAATCATAGGAGTACCATTTTTGTATGGAGCGAGAAAAAGTGTCATCTCATTTACGTCTTTCATGAGTCCCGGACAACAATCATATAGGAGTATTAGAGGTATGTATTCTACAACCTCTTATTTTATTGAAAAATTATTCCCCATTCAATAATTCCGTATTGATTGTGGATATAATGGTAATATTTAGATTTCCTTTTTCCAATTTAATGAATTTGGCATGTCCATGTGGGTTTCCAAATTGACACCGTGCATACCGTGAAATATATTAGTAGTATTAACTAAACATTTTCCTTGTTAAGTAGAGGGTTAGATTAGTCATTTCAACTTACTTAAATTTTAAGAGTTTAAGCAAAATGGCTAAATGCTTTACATTATAGAGAATGAATTATATAATTAACTAATTAAATGAGAGAATTTAAGAGTTTGAGGATACAGTCGTGATAGCTAAATACTATAATGTAATAAAGGAATTAATTTGTGCCAATTGTTTACATGTGCATATACTTGAGGGGTTTGTAGTGTCAATTGACCAAAGTTGTGGATGTGTATGTAATTCCTTAGTTAAATATTTGGAAGAGAAGTTTGTATATGTGTATATGAATCTTGAAATTTTGAGAGATAGCAAGAGAACCATTCCCTTAACCATTGAAGCTCAAATTGGAAGATTTATACTCATAGCTTTGATATTCAAGTGATTCAGGTAAGTATGGATCTTGACTCATTTAATGGTAATAGTTAGGTTTTTCACCCTTTTCTTGATGTCTTTGTGTTTGGGCAGATTTCAATCATCTTGGTGATGATTAAATCGAGTCCTAGTTGCTATTGTGTCGTTATAGCAACTCATATGGCTAAGTTACATGTCAATTGTACATATATATGTTAAAGTTTGAGCAAATGGGTAATAAGTGGTGTTTGGATGCAAATTAATCAAGGAAAGATCTAAAGTATGTTAATTGGATGTTATTTGATGTTACTTACTGTTATAAGAGGTTTGTAGGTGTTTGGAATACACCTTGATGTAAATCTGGTCTACATGGCTGTGTATGATCTGGTCTACACGGGCCGTAAATCTGGTCGAAAGTATGACTGTTCTGGACGAACAATTGCTGTAAATTTGGTCTACACGGGCCATGTATGAAAGTGCCGGTCGTGTAGGGCTTCGTGTAGAGTCACACAGGCTGTGTAGAGCCCTTGTTCAAACATAGGCCATGTAGAACCGGTATGGGCCGTGTGAAGTAGAGCTACACGGGCCGTGTAGGGTTAGTTTACACAGTGTGTGTACATGGCCTGTGTAGGTCGTGTAGAGCTACACGGGCCGTGTTGTAAACCGTGTAGCATTCTATTAGAGTGCAATTTGAGTGGTTGGATGCTAAAAGGTTAGTTGTTCATTGTAGATGATCACTGCTGTCCCTAAGACTGTTTAGACGAGGGCACATTACTCGGTGGAATCTTAAATAACCTACTTGGTGAGTTTTACTATGCTCTTTTATACGTGAAATGTTACATGTTAGGTGAAATACTTAATCCATATTTTTCATTAATATATTGTGGATTGAGTTGTGGCTTGAGTAGCCATAGAGATGCCTGAGTGGCAATAGATATGTCTGAGTGGCAATGGAGATGCCTGAGTAGCTAAGAGAAAGATGCCTGAGTGGCCACCTGTATAGAGTAGTCATTAATTAGCCTGAATGGCTTGTGTGAGCCAATGTGATAAAGTAAGTATGTGAGTAGAAGTAAATTCACGTTTAATGTTAAATAAGAGTTTATTATTATTTTTGATTTATGAGATAGTGAACTCGATCACTAAGTCTAGTGTTCATCAGTGTAGATTTTTTTTATTTCAGGTAGTGATTGTGGCAAGGCTCCAGCAAAAGATTGATGGTTCTTACTGTTGAAATGTCAATCTAATTATGAAATTAGAAATTATTATCCTTCCTAATTTAGTTGCTGGATTTATGCAAATTAACGTTAATATA
>JAUEJL010052969.1:0-20476 GCA_032274825.1 Drosophyllum lusitanicum
TGGGTAAATATATAAATTACCAAAATACCCCTATTAATGAGTCATTAATAGCGTTAAAAACAGTTCTCGCAGTTCTCGTTTGAACTTTTGCATATATATATATAGTTGGAGGTTCAAATGGCAATAAATATTTAGATGAGAATGAGAGACTTAATCTTGACCCTTCATTTAATTTGATCGGATGATCTATATTTGGCCATTCATTTTATTCATTACACAACCATGAATTGCAACGGGTTAATTGCGACAATTAAATCTAATAGATCAACCTCTAATTGGTGGCTAAGATTTGTTCTTCCATTATCACCTAAATATCCACTCTCACAATAACACTCCCCTATATATATAATATTATATATATATATATATAACATTTATTTAATTCAAACGATATAATCCAAAATCATTTAATTAATTTTGACTTTTATAAATTAAAACAATTTATAAAAAACCTGATTAATCACATATATTTATTACACTAAAAAATATATAGTTAATTATAATCACGGTTGATAATATCGTAAGTTAAATACCAACTTACATATGTTTCGTAATAACCTTTACGAAACTATTTCCTTGATAATTACTCTCCAACCGAGGTTGCATTACTGCTCGATTTATAGACACTCACGGAGTCACATCTGTGACTATTGAGTGCCTCATGATATTGAATGTGACATCACTATGTTGCTGACTGTGCGCATAAAGCCTAACATACTCCTAGTACTCTTAACAATTCAATAATACAAGGGTAAAAATGTAAAATATGGTTTAATAATTGAACTTTACATCTCAAAAACAATTTACCATTTAAACTTTATTAATGAATGTTTTAACACTCAAAATTCTTGCAACAAGGTGTTTTAGCCACCAAACTTCCTATAACATGTTAATGACCCATTTAAAAAGGTAAAATATGGTGTAATCACCAAACTTTTTACTCTAAAACATTTTAACCATTCAACTTTACTCTAAAAAATGTTTTAAACCTCAAAATATGGCTCCGCTCTCGGGCATCAATTTTAGTTTGTGTGTATCCCCAAACCTAACGTGCTTCTTTCACCAAACCACGTGAAACTTGAATCAACATTGATGATTCCTTCTTGTTATATGTGTGTACACCCGTTAAAAAACCTTTAACGACCGAAACCCTCATCAAATTGTCAACGATTATCTATATGTTTGTCGGTGTGATTCAAAACCTTTGATGACATGTCAAACTCAAATGAGTTCTCAATTTCTCATAGTGTGTGTATGTTCGACCAAACGAACCTTCGAAAGTGTTTGTCTGTGGTGGAAACAAATATTATATGTTATGTAAAAATAATCGATTTTGGGAATAAAAACGATGGTTAAATAAACTTTGAGGTTAAAGCGTTCATTAAAAATATTAAAACAAAATTATTTTAAGTATAAAGTGTGGTGATTAAATAATATTTTGAAAAAAACGGTAACAAAATTAGTTTAACCGATTACAAAAAAAAATTAAAGAGCGAAAAGAAAAAAATGATGATAGTTTTAGTTTTTCATTTTACCAACTTTGAAACAAAAGAATAGAAGAGAAATATTATTGTTTTTATTTTGTATTCCCAAGTTGAAGAGCAAAGAAAAAATGAGTTATATTATAATAATACTCTTATTTTCTAAAATTATTAGTAGGCAAAAAAACCATAAAACCTTTTCTTTTCTTTCCATCTAAATCTTCTATCTTTAAAATAAATGGTCAATAATAGTTTAACCATCAAAGTTTTTGTTTAGTTTTGGTTTAATTATCAAAGTTTTTTTCAAAATGATTTTATTATAAAGTTTTGAATTTGTTATGATTTAAACCTCAAAGTTTTTTTCAAATGGTTTAAACTTTCAAGTTTTATTAAAAAAACAGATTAATTCCTTAAATTTTGTATTGTTTTTTATTTAACTCTATCTACTTGATTATACATGTCAGCTTTATTAAAAATTTAAAGGTTTAAACAATTTTTTAACAAAAATTTAAGAGTTAAATTATTTGGATTTTTTAAGGTTTAAATCAGAAAACAAGATGTAATTTTGATGATTAAATCAAAGCAAATTCAAACTTTATAATAAAATTATTTAAAAAAAACTTTATGAGTAAACTAAAACAAAAATAAAATTAAAGAAAGAATTTTCATCTAAGCCCTTTCTTTTTTCTAAACCATTATTAATATTCGCATATGCGAGCGAATTCTCCAGGAACGAAATGCAAATGCTAATGCTAATGCCAATTACAATCACTTTTTTCAAGTGCAGTCGTAAGGGGCGTCGTGCTCATACCAGTTTTCGAGCTCTCAATCGAAGTTGACTTGGTCGCCTCCATGGATTATAAGATCACGGAGATGAATGAAGAAACGTGATAATCAGTATGAGAGATTTCATCTCCATGTATTCATTTGTGTAATCATGACACATTAATCTGACCTTGAAGATTGTGTCTCGTCGAGTATCGTTAATTTGATGTATCATTTTGATTGTTGAGAGGTCTTCATCTCTTCCCTCTGAAATCGGATCGCAAAGAAATCAATGTCTTCAAGGTATGTCTGATGGAATCCTCTATTCGTTCCTAAAGTAATCGTTTATTGTACTGGTTAAATTCTCTGTTATTTGCAATCAATTCTGGATATCAGATCTCTAGTTAGGGTTTTATTTGTGCGATTGATGTTTGAAAATTCATATATGCATATGATGCATTTGAATTACTGCTTTACTATATATGAATTGCATTCTGTTGATGCTGTTACACTTTACTCTCGCTTGAAACATAACATTTTGTTTTCAGAGTTTTTTTTTAAGTGGAAGTGACAGATTTGAAAGGAAGAAAAGTGTTCTCGAGTTTTATTTAAAAAAGAAAATTAGAGAAAATGAACGGATTTGGATGAGAAATTTAAGTCAAATGTACCTTAAATTCTTTTCTTTCGAAAGTGGGAAGATTCGAAAGTAAAGTATTTTCTTTCATTTCTTTTCCTTTCTTCAACTTCTTAGACTCGAGCACCGAGCTTAACTACTCAAGCCTTTAAAATGATTGTGAATAAAAAACTACATTCTGCATTCGCGAAGTCTTCGACTTAGGTTTTTGTTCTCGAGTTTTTAGTTGTTGGATAACAAATAACTATTATACATTGAATTTTATTACTTAGTTAGTGTTTGGGTTGGCTTATTCATCCAGCCTTTTAGCTTATTGTATTATCTTGATACAATAAGTTGTGTTTAGTATCCAAATCTTAATGCTTAATAGCTTATTTGAGCTAAAAGGCTGTTTCTAAGAAGCAACATTTAAGGTGCTTTTCTATGAAAGCTTATATGGACTCATAAGCTATAATCTATAAGCATAAACTGTTTTAATAAGTTAACCTGAACACCATGTAATATATTTAATATCAATTTTGTATTTTGATGAGATATAGTGTGCCTTGGACTTTAAGATAAACAAACCTTTCACACGAGGGTGCGTAAGCCTGAAGCTTCATAAGTGCAGTCATGGAACCCTTCTTGCAAGGTTCCCAATAAGCCAAGAGCATTCACGCAGATCCTTGATTTCGAGCCAAAGACAAGACTTTGTACTTCCCTTAAAGCAGGCATGTGGTCCCGAGAAAGTACGCATGTTCCAAAGGAATTCTATACGGTTCATCTCATCGAACCATCTATCTTGTGCACTATGCTCTGACATCTTTCGTTTGAACTCTAACGGTCTATTTATGTAATGACAGTGATGTTACGAAGATCAACCCGAGTACTGTCACACCAAGGTGGCCATCAGATCGTCCACTATGGCATCCATGAAGATTAACACAGTATCATGTTTTAAGTACAAGACTACTAGGTTGGAGGCAAAGAACTCACAATGTAGCTCCTATTTTTCTTTAATTGGTGAAAGAATTCCTTAAAACGATTGATCAAGTAGTACCATGTCGTGAAAATGTGCAAACAAACGGTCTTTTTTAGCCTGGAAATGCACAGATCGAGAGGAAGCCGACATCCATGGTGTGATTATTGTAGAATGTCATGGAAAAGTCATGGAAGCCAAACGGATTACAAATATAGTCGTCGGAACCTTGCAAGCAGTAACCTGCTAATGATTCACCTGAGTATACATGCCAAACACAGCAGGCTTAAAAAGCTCAATGAGTATCATTGGTTTTCCCTCAAATCTCATAACTTTATATCTTAACAAGAATAGTTAATCAAAAGCAGTAAACATTAAAAAAAATTTAATTAGTTATTTCCAAATAACAGTTTCTGGCTTTCTGCAATTCAATGTTTATCATATACAAGTCCATATTACAATTGCACCATATAGTATAATAATCATCATATAACCTCACAATAATCATGCATATCCAACTACAATTCATAACGAGGGCAGAACTAGAAATGTTCTTCGATATGTTTATTGCTAGAACTTTACCTAAAATCATCGGGTATGTGAAAAAAAATTTATATATCCCTTTAATAATTAGTATTTAATGCTTCAGTAAAAGACGCATCTTTTATGTTTACCGCGTATTGTAACTTGCGTGAAAACTCACATCGATTTCTTTTAGCTATCTCACTCTGATTACCTAAACAACAGTTGGTATATAGATAGCATCAAACTTATAAACTGAATGCTTTACTTTGATCTAGCATTATGCATGATTAGATACCTTAATTAAGCTTAATAACCAATGCATGTGAACTCTGGCTTGAGTTCAAGGAAGGATCTTCTAGAGTAAAAAATATCTTGGGTCAGTTGTTTTGTTACACTGATGATCACAGTCAGGTTACAT
Source organism: Drosophyllum lusitanicum (assembly GCA_032274825.1). Lineage (NCBI taxonomy): Eukaryota > Viridiplantae > Streptophyta > Magnoliopsida > Caryophyllales > Drosophyllaceae > Drosophyllum > Drosophyllum lusitanicum. The sequence continues at coordinate 4,782 of JAUEJL010052969.1, forward strand.
ATTTGGTTATCTCTAATGAAAGAAAATTTTGAAGACGGATAAATCTTTCAACAATTCCATTGCATGATCCAGAAACAGTTATCCACAAAATCCAAGTCTTAGACTTTGTTTGTTTTTTAAAATAAGGTCTTATTTTAAAGAAACGACTGCAGGCGCACATTTCTAATAAGCTTGTTTATTTTTTCCAAAGAAACGTTTGCGCTCCCGCAGACGTTTCTAATAAGCTTGTTTGTTTTTTTGCAGACGTAAGACCTTATTTTTGCTTATTTTGAGAAGCTAAAATCTACATCTTTTTTTCGCAGACCTTCTCAGACTTAAGATCTTCTAAACCACATTTTTTCCTGAAGACATGAAATAAGACATAAGACATTTATGTCTTCGAAAACAAACAACACCTTAAAGTTCAATATCTTCAAGGAAAATCCAAACTTGCTACTTGTGGAGTTCCCTCGGTCTAGAGGTTGTCATCAAGTCAAGTTTCGGACGGGTACTCGATACCTCCATTTATAGTCTTTGTGAAACAGTGTGTACATAGATGTGTAGCGGAATTAAGGTCTTGCCTAATGATAAAATGGGGATGAGTCCTCTAAGTTGCTCATTTTTGTGTCACATGTTGTTTATAGCAAAAGCTTATGTTCGGCCTTGTGATCTTGTTGAACTCTTTTGTTATGTAAATATCTTTCTTTTGAGGTGTTTTCCTTTTGTTAATGTGCTTTGGAGTATCATTCCTCATTTGGATTGAAAACTTCACAAATTCAACTTGTGGACTGGCAGGCTCACTCCCTTTTCTGCCTTGTTGACGCTTGTTCTTAGCAAATGGAAGAGTCTTCTACTGTTGAAGGTCGTTCGTTTTTTGTTCCTACTAGAGCACCCTTAATGGTGACAGACACTTCAACATGACTGACTCATGATTGACTGCCTTTAAGAAATTTGGGAGTCACCTTGATTTCAAGACACGTAACAAAAAATAAACATTCAAAACGAGCGTCACGGGGATGACGAGGAGCCGGATGACTTGATGGTGACATGGGATCCTAGTCATGACGAGGGTAATAATGGAACCACTACGTGTGCTCTTAGTAGGTACATATGCTCACTCTTCCAAATAATCGTGTTGAGGAGGAATAGGCAGATCACATGGTTCACCATCGCTATTTGAGTCTAGAAGCAAGGTCGGATGGACCAAACTAGACATCTTTTGTAGGATTGCAGGCTTAGGGTTACAAAATGGAATAGGCTAGGGAAAAGTGGTTCGACTTGGGCTTGCGAAGAGATCAAATGTTTTTCAATTTGGGCCTCACGTGAGATTATATGGGCTTGACATGGGACTATAAGATACACATTATTTTAAGGTTGAATTGGATGGATAAGAATTTTGTCAATTGTTGTCGCCTTGTCGGCAAATGTATGCGTACTACATGGAAGGAGAGTTTGTATTTGGACCTCACTTTGCTCAAAGAGAAATGTACCATCCTGGGATCAATCGAGGTAAATTTATAAAAACACGCCTTAAGGACAAGACGTGTTTTGGGGCGAAAATAATGATATTATTCAGAGTTTATTATTAGTTGAACTATGGAAGATTGGATTCCAGTTATAGATAGATACTAGAGCGCAAGTTAATTATTTGTTATAAATAATGATTACATGGTATTATATTATATTGGTTTATTGATTGGTTTTGAAAAGGTTTTAGGATAGTTCTTACACCTCGAAAGTAAGTCAAGGAGAGATGGGTGCCTTCCATGCCAACAATTTTAATCGTTCATATTAATCAATATCAATGTAGATATCAAGTTTGTTTCGTATCACTCGATTGTGTTTAGTGTATTTGTTGAATATGGTTAATATTTATTATGTATTTTGAGGATTAATTGATCGAGTGCATTTAATCTTCTCTTTGTGATATTTGAACATAGATTGATTGTATTATATAGAATTTGTCCATAAGTTCTTCAGCAAAAAGAATGATGTAAGAAAAGAAAAGGCAGAAAAACTCAAAATCCGGATGGATTCGGGGATTTCTAATAAAGTATGAGGTTCGGGTCGGGTTTGGGGTAAATTTTGACTCGATAGGATTCCCGACAAGGTACATTGTTGTTCGGGTTCAATGATGGCATGCCCCGCCTTGAACCTGCCCCATTACCATTCCTAGTTTAGATCGCGGATTGTATCATTGCTTTAAGTATTATAATTAACTTGAATACAAATAATTTCATCTTGTCTATAGTTCTTTAACTTTTTTGTTTTGCTACCTAATTTTAGTCTGTTACACTTAGTTTTTCATGTCTTGCACTTCTGCTCAAGTTAAGTTTAATCAAACACAATTACTTTTCTTTGGTTTTCATAGTTCAAAATAAAAGTTAATCCATGTTTTCAAAGGCAAAATTTACAAGAATGCATGACTAAGCCTCTAGTTAAACTCTTCCCCTTGCCAATACCTAGCATAGTCCTCACCCTAAACCAAGAATATCTTCTAGTAACAATTATTATAAGTTTCGTGATCATCGATATTTGAGATTTTTTCGCTTGGGAGAACAAGGTGATCGTAGATGGTAAGCATACTCATTAGCACTCGTAATATAAACACATTACATAACAAATGAACCCTGAGATTATATAGTAAATACAGGAAATCATAATACATATTAAATGCAGAATGGTAATGAATACACGACACCATTATGCGAGATAGTAAATACGTTAGCTACTTTCGAAAAACATCAGATAATGTTAGTTAATTGATTTGGGCATGGTGGATGGTAATTGCAACTTACAAAAGTAGGTCAAATTGACTGCCATTTGCAGGAGAGGGTAAGGAAATGTACCTGGTTATTTACTTCTGGTAGGCCACCCTGCAGCAAATCCTCTTGTTTTCGCCTCGTGAAGTGTCCTTTTGGGTAGGGGCCGTTGCGAAGATAGGTCCCGAGTGGAAGCAGAATGTAAAGAATGCATATATCCTTAATTTCTGCTATCAATTATCACCTTTGGTCAGGTGGTCCATTGCTAATTGATCCTGCACCATCTGCATCTTGCTGCAAAATTCTGGATCATCAATATGTCAATGTGAGATCTTATACATATTAATCTTTCGTGCGTTGTAAGTTGAGAAAATCGGAAATGTGTCTTTTCTGGTTCAACCGTGACTTTGAAGATCATAATAAATTGGCAAGAGTTTTTTATGTCAATTATTTGCAACCATGAGAACATTTTGCTGCAATAGTGTCTTCTTATTGTTTGAAAGAGTCCTTTAAGGTGATTAGTATGTTGATAAGATTGTAATGCCATTGCATGTGAAACTATAACTTAGTTCCTGAATTTGAGCTCAAGTTTGTGTCCATGGCACAAATTGAACTGAGTGAGCTTCATTTTCAAAATTCATTAAGTTTGGAAAAATATTGAAGCTTCTTTCCAAGTTAGATTTGTGGTAAGCTAAAATTTGGTCACAAACTCAAGCAGAATCCAAGTTGCAGTTATGGTTAGTTTAGCTGAACTCTAACTTCAGTTCAGCTTCTCTTCTCACCAAACCATTAGAGGTGTCAAGCTCGGCGAACTAAGTGACACCTCTTGAATTCTATGACGGATTAGTTCACCTTATTATTTAGGCTCTGAATCGGCATTACATTTGTTGTTCATCAGAAATACCAAGTAATAGGATTACAACATGATCACATATTAAGGGATTTCTTAACAAAGAAAGAGGTTCAAAAGCTTCCTCTTGCATCTTTGTGTACATTATCAGATCATGTATTTGATAAATTCTCTTCCCATCTCCATTTTTGGGTCCAGTATTATAGCAATCCTCACATCTTGGAAATGAGGTGCACAACTAAAATAAGAAAAAAAAAATTAAAACTACATGGGTCAGATAACATGTAACACTTGATGGATAAAATCATGACTAGTGACTGTTATGTTTTTTTTTTTTTTTTAAAGTTCCCTCCCAAGGTTATAGCACTCACAACCAACACTATCACATGATCCTACTTTAAGGCATTTTCCACCATTTGAGTGGTGTGAAATCTGCAAAGCAATTGGAAGTTCTGACATGACTACTAAAATCAATATATGTTCCAATTTCCAACCTAAAGAATCCTTCCTTTTTTCATAGTGGAAAGGATAGGGAAATTGGGCATTATTTTCAAAAATTTTGTTTGGCTTTTTGACATGGCAGGAGTGAGTGAGATTTCATTCATGACTGTTTGGTTGAAACTCTTAAAGTTTGTGGGGATATTATACCTAATTGGGAATGATTCCCATGTGAGAATATAGACAAGAAAGGTGCTCCACTGTCATTTGTTTGGCCATTATGCATACTTGCTGGTGGTTCTGAGTCAATTTTGCTGTAATTTGATGCTCAATGTGATGATAAAAGTTGAGGAGTTGTTGGACCACTAGTAGTGTGTGATTCTTAAATTTCTGATGCTCATCTTAGTGATTGCTGGACCCCCTATTTAACATCTCTCAAGCAACATCTGCCTTTTTCTTCTGGTTTTGTCATTGAAATCAAATGGACCCTAAGCCACTCCTTTTAGTGCTGCTTAAGACTTTGGTTTTCTTTTTTATATATTTCAACTAATCCAGCTAAATAAACCTTACTTACCTCAATACAACAATAGCAATTCTCAGTCACATCTTGAGAGTGTATGGAGAGGTAAGATGTAGATAGTCATGCATTTTTCTGATGGCTAAGACCTCTAGCTTATAAAGTGAAGTTGAATTCTATGTGAATGCCCTTTTTATAAATTACGGCCAAAACTTTCCTAAATATCAATACGATATTATAAAATATCCTAATATCAATTCGGTTTATTCTCTCTGGTCAATAACTTTTCAGATGACAAAAATTCTCTGGAAATTTCAAATCGACATAATAAAGAGGTCGACTTTATTTATGTGGACGAAGAAATGTGATTTAGGGCAAATGTGTCCAAGGGGATATGCTTTCAAATGATACACGAATGAACTAAAAAACTTCGCGTTTGTGTGACATTAGAATACCTTTTTCTTTTAATATTTAGGTGTCTTATATATACACTATTCTCTCTTTTTTTTCAAATAACCGTGCTATTCGTGGACTAGGTCCACTACGTTCAAGTCAACAACCTTGTATATACTCGAATAAAACATAGTCTATGAAAGATTAACATGCATGACCCAGCCACCATACAGTTAATTGTCATCACGAAGCCTCTTCTAAGTGGTATTGAACTCATTGCTTCATCTCGAAGTCTCTCCTTGTACTACTTTTTATATTTATAATATTCAGGATTTTTGGAAAATAATTAACGTACAATGATAAAACCGCGTATATTGTTAGGTTTCACATTCTAGTAATCATTTTATAATACGGTGTAATTATTTGTTAAGGATCCACCATTGAGTCCATTATGCATTGCCACAAAAGCAACCACTAAGTATCATAACTGTTGCTCCTATGACTGTTGTTGGTTTGAAAGTGGATTTGTTTGAAAAGTGCATCTATTTGATTGCAGCATTATCAATAGTTACATGTCTTTTTCCTTGTGTACACTATCAGAATGAGTGGAAAACAAGACTAAAACTTGATTCAATTCTACTTTAGTTATCATGTCATTGTTGAAGTAAATGATTGTAATTTCATGAAACTTTAGTTTACTGGCCGATAGATATCTACACATTATTATATCATGTAATGACGCTTATCTGTAATATGACTGTCAACTCATCGATGCTTTGTTAGTTCTTATTACATCGTTAAGGTATCTAAACTGTAGTCAACAATCATCTTAATGAGATAAAAAAAAAGTGTCACCCACCTTTTGAGGGTCTTCACTAACCGGTCTTATGGTCGATATTGAAGACGTAAACTTCGTAATCCAGAGTTAAATTATGTTTATAAAGTTTGGCACTTTTTTTGTACCACACAGTACATATATATGGAAAAGATTAGGTGGGATGTGAAAGATGTATATGAACATTAAATTCAATCTATTTATTTTTTTTCCTTAGGAGAGTGGGGATTAGTGTTGCATTAAAGATATTTCATAACACTATTAATTATCTTTTTGTAAAGTGTAGAGATACTATTGGTTTACCATAAACATAAGGTACTATCACACACACCCTTTCTTTTGGTTGTGTGTGTTTTTTGGTTTGTTTTGTTAAGATTTGGTTGATGTGGGGAAGATATCTCACCACTTGCTTTTGTCTTCTTTCTTTTTAATATTATTAAAATAATAATAATAATAATATAATAATAATAATAATAACATGGACAGAGCTATCTCCCTTCAATGTGCTGTGTGTGTAACCCTTGACCCTGACCTCTTTTCTCTGAGTGGTTTTATTCAATTTAATATCTTGTTGGCCAACTCTTGTTAGTTTGGCTTTTAATCACCCCTGTTCCCTCTTGCTTTCTTCTGTTATCATGTGCAAATTCTATCCATTATTTGCATAAATACATATTATTATTATTTATTATTTATTTATTTATTTTTTATTTTTTGGGTGTGATTATTGACAGGAACTCAATGAGAAGTTTCATGGAGATTAAATAAAAAATAATAATCCGCGTCAAATAGCATTACCCTAATGTATGTTTTGAACCAAAATATATAGTTTGTTGTATAAATTTTGGAAGTACTTAAAAAAAATCAGTTAAATTCAACAGATAACTTATTCTTATATCATTTACGAATTCCGAAGGTTACACTGTAAAAATCTAAATATCAAAGCAAGATTACAGTGAATTAAATTTCGTTTCGACGAGATTAATCATAGAGTCTTGGGTTTAAAACATGTAAGAGATGATCGTACATAAGAGATACAATTAATAACACTGGGTTTGGTTTCGATTTATCATCTTTTCGATGTTTTCAACCGTTAACACGATTATGTTTAAAGAAAAGGAGACACTTGGGTCATCATAGAGGTGATGACTTTTGTCATTTTATAATTTTGAATGCAATGCAATGCCTTTTTTAAACATCTAATGTAATATTAAAAGAAGTTAATTAAGCTAGTTTGTTGTTACATAATAAGTTAACCTAAGCTTTAAGCATGGTAAAAGAAAGAAAGAAAGAAAGAGTGGTAGGTGTCAAAGTTGATAGGCTAATATTTTTCAGGTGAAACATCAAATCCAAGTCTGGTAAATAAGTCTGCTAAGGGAATAAATACCACTAAGCCATAGCCAAAAACCAAAGCCACCTTGAATGGAAAATGGTGACTTGACTGAATATAATATAGAATTACCCTAAATAAATAAATAAGAATAAAATAGAAATAATAAATGATGGTTGAACATAAAATGATGGGTGTTTTGTCTTTTTAGTGGGGTATTCTTGAAAAGGTCAATTAAATGTTGTGTCAATAGAATAGTACACCAGTACTCTTTGCTTTTTCAAGAACCCACAAGGACATCTCAAAACCCCTTATGAAAACCTACTCCTTTCATTTCCTTTCTTACATGCAAATAATAATACTTATTCCCACATTACATTACATGATTGACCCTTTCCACAATATACCAAATCATAAAAAATAATAAAAAAGTTTTATTCTTTTTAGGTTTTCTGGTTATCTTTTCATTTGGGCCCTCCCTCTCCCCTCATTTCATGCTTTCATTTTCTTCAAAACCATTATTCCAACTTATTATATCCTGCAAGCCTCATACACATATTCATTCATTTAACAATGGATTATTTGTAATTTTATCCTACCAATTAGAGACCTGAATATAAATTAAAGATCTAGATATTAACACTAATACATAGTTTTTAATCATATGTTACAAGCTTTATCGCTTATATATTAACCGTGTGATCGTTCGATGAGGTACCCCTAGCCTCTAGAAAGAAGAAACGCTCTATCACTTATATTTCAGCATAGAAATGCCGAGAGGCATGGGATTTTTCGGTACTTTAGGGGCGATGGTGTTGCTTTAACGCTACATAAATGGTACTGATAGGAGAAAGTGAATACTCCCTACGCTCTTAAGGTTAGTATAACTTTGATAAGTTCACAAGTCGCTTACAGACTTATGAGCTTATCAATTGAACTTATTGCTGATTTAAGTTTGTTTACAAGTACAAAGTTGAGTTATAATTTTATTTGATTCTAATAAACTTACAAACCAGAAAATCGATAGATTGCATTGTCCATAAGCCACTTTAGACTTATGAGCTTATCATATATTACGATTTTCAAGACTCGTCAAATTAGGGTTATACATTCACATTATATCAAAATGTCAACCATCTATACACTATATAGAGGAGCGGAAGGAATACACCCTAGAATGAAATAACAAATTATTAAAAAAATTGTTTCAAAAATATAAATAAAACAAAAACCAGAAAGAGTAAAACTATTTAAACCCTCTTGATTGTCTAATTTGACCAACTGATGTGATATATATAAGTGTATGACCTATATTAAAAATCGTAATTAATTGATGTGATATGTCTAGTATATAAAAGAAGAACGTCAAAATAGTAACACTTAACAGATATGGAGATGAGCCGTATGCATAAGCCAGAGTTTGACACCATTTGATTTTCTTGAAAAATGTATAGAAAAAAAAAGAAAAGATGAAAAAGTAAACAAAAACATAAGCATAAGCATGGGCATAGATGCCATTGGGCAGGGTGTCACTGTCCTCTTCGACCGGCATATTGATGATGGAGTGCGTGGTCTGTAAGATGCCTCAATATGGATGGATTCATGTGATATCTACATATCCATCATTATATTATTATATTATATTTAATTAATTAATTATTAATCAATGGAATGATACGTTATTAGACCCACCACTTGTATATCTACTAAGAAAAAGACGGTATTTATTAAATTAAAATAGGAAACATGAGGTGTTGTGGGATGGGATGATGTTAAATTTAATAATTTAATAATAATTTATTTTATATTTTATAAAATAAAAAGGATTGATGGGATTGACTTTATTCGGCACGCATATATTTAAAAGCCTTTTAAAGAGACGAAAAAGAAGACGTGATGATTTTGACAAAATTGAGATGGCGATGGGAGACGAGAGATGGGCTTTCCAATGTGGATTGCACCACCCAATTTTTTCAAATATTATTATTATTATTATTTTAACTTAATTATAATATTCACATATATTATATATATATTCCAAATTACAAAATCCAATATCCCTTTTTTTATTCTTATTATTTTGTTGTGTGTTCATGTCCCATGTGTATGCCCATATGAATGAATTTATCATTCACTAGACCAAATATTTAATTCCTCACCACACTTGGAAAAGGACAATTGAATATAAACAATCGTACAATTGTGCCAAAGTTTAAGTTATGTTTTCAATAATTATATTGTGACTTCAAACTTAGATTGGTATTGAATATAATTCTTTAATTAGACGGAACATGTTAAAAATATATCATATTTAAAGATTCCAAGACGATGAATACTATCTATTATCAATCTTCCAGCCAAAAAGCCGAACCTGTCGCTTACTTACATTGAACTTTCCTTCGGCTAAAAGTAACAAACGAATATACAAAACAGTTTTAGATTTTGTTTTCTTTGTATCTTGCTTTTTACTATCTTAATCACACGATATTTCATCATAAACCATAATTCTGGCACAAAAGATAAGAGTCGTTAAATATTATATCATAGAAATCTCCGCTATTGATTGCTACTTCTTTTTTTTTCAACAAATTACAGTAAACGGGTAGTTAGGCGGTTTAAGGTAATTCGATTATTTACACGCACGTTTTGTAATTAAAACTAACATTATATTAGTGTCTTAATTCAGCAAAAAAGTTGTTTACGTCAGACCAACCCTGTATCCGGGATCCTATGGATTCGAACCAACCCTTCCCAATAATCGGCCCGCACGCAATGATCACCTGTCTTAACTGTCTAGGAAAGGATCGAACCCATAACCTCTACTAGTGTATTAATTAGTTACATATAATAAGTGGCATATGTTACAAGATCGATGGTTTTAATTCGTGTGATACCTACTACAAGCACAAAAGAAGAAAAGATAGAGATTCACCTTTTTGTCAAATTAATCATTAATTGTTATGCTTTGGTTGGCTACATTATCATCAAGTAGCTACAACATTTAACAAGAGTTAAGTGGAGTTGTGTAAGGGACCATCTGGCAGACGAATTTGACCTAAGGGGACTATTTAGCATATTATATTAATGAGAAAGGACTAGAATGAGAAATCTAGATAGACCCGGGGACCATTAGTAAAAATATGAGATGGGGGTGCCGGTCATAAAGCGACAGATGATTGTGGGACCCACGTGGCAGAGAAAAAACCTACTTTTAAGGATCTTCATTATTTTAATGTCTCTTTCCCATTAAATGTCTACTTTGGCGTTTCTAATCCGTCCTTTGGGCCCCCGCTCTATTATTACATGCCAAAATTGATATATTTACATTTTCGCTTAATTATTATTATCTTTAATAATTTTAATTATTATTATTATTATTATTTCCATTTACTAATTAGACAACTGCATTATTTTTATTTATATTATGTTAACTTGATAGAGAAATATTACTAGAACATGTTTCAAGTTAATATAAGCCTTAATTACTAGAATTACAATCAAAAATTTTTTTAACTGGCAATGTAAATCTTGATTAAATTGATCAATAAAAATTCTCGAAAAAAAGTTGAAACTCGTACAAATCATGTTATGTTCCAACCAGAGCGGAAAAAAGGAAAAATGAAACAAGAATGGATCATAACATAAGAGACATCGAACAAGCACCAATCATCAAGAATGATACACGCATATAACCAACCAGTCATAGAAACATCTATTCCGAGTTGATCAACGGGTTTCTTATCTTAACGAATCATGTTCGAAATCCTATATTTACCTAATTTTAGAGTATAAAAATATTTTAAATATAAGAGTACACCCTAAACATTACTTTGGTATCTTGTTATTATATGAGGTGCTTTCATTAAAAGTTAACCCTTTTTTTTTTGTCACCGATCAACCGTTACATTAAGACGCTTATATTAAATTATAGGATCTAGAGAGTACGTTTAATAATAATATTATAATTGTTAGAATAAATAACTCTTCTGAAACGTAAATGGTAACCAATACGAAATTTAATAATATTTATAGCTTCAAGAGTTGTTAGCAACAAAAACGTACTATAACGTTATAAAAAAAATAATTGTAATAATATTCAACTATACATAGATTACGTAATTATATTATGTATAATATTAAAGAAAGGAAGGGGATTTTGTATGTGTCGTTATCGATGGATACAAGATAATGTATACAATAAAAACAAGGCACAAGTAACGCCTTGGAAAATGGATACGATGAATGTAATATTAATATTAAAAAATTAATTAGTAAATAATAATAATAATAAAAATAACAATATTGGCTTGTATTTTGGTTTTATTAATATATATATATATATATCGTTTTCCAATGTCAAAGAGATGCTTCACGCCACTTTAAATACCGCTTTGTTTTGATTCTAAAGTTAATAAATACAACTCTCTAACTTTTATTAATTTAATTTAATTTAATAGGTATCACGCCTACATTGTTCCTAACCCATCTTTTTCTAATATATTTTTTTTAATTTCTTATATTTGGAAGAACCCCCAAAAAAAATTAAAAATTAAAAAAATGGAAAAGGGATAGAGAGAGGTGGGAAGGCAAGGATGGCTGGCTGGCTTTTGGTAACCGGCTTTAAATAAAAATCTAGAAATACTCAACTGGTCAAAATACCCACTGTCTTTACTCTTTACACGTTTTAGATTGTAGAGCCTAGTATTTAATTCATGGTGATGGTGTGTGTTTCTCTCTCTATGTGTGTGTGTTATATTTTTCATAATTTATTCATTCAATTATGGACGCGATGTGTATTTTTAAAGTAGATATAACTGTACAAAGAGATAGATTTATAATCCTTTTTGAATTTGTGTATAAACCATCGTCCGATAGTATATGATAAGATTTAGATAGGAAGTTTTAATAAAATAGATTCAAAACAAGAACGAGGAGGTTACAATAAGCGTGATTCACGACTTAGGTATGTTTGTGATAGAATCATGATTCTTTCTATCCGTTATTCTTATTACGGTCGTAATGGGTTTTTTTCCAATTCCTTATTTGTTTTCAAATATTTGTTTAATCTAGCAATAAACAGTTACTACTACGAAAGTTTATTTACAAGTAATTGATACTGACGCGACGACAAGTGATTACAGAAACAACAGTTATAACCGAGCCCACTTCTAATAAAGAGTAAAGTAAATCATTTGGTTGTTTGATAAACTGTTAAATCCTAAAAAACTAACGTGTAAAAATAGTAAAAGATGTCATAAAAAAGTGTTGGTGAAAGGGAAATACATTGTTATGTTTATCTTTAATATGTAGTAAGTAACTATTAATGACCACTTTAAATCATATTTAACGATTCATGGAAGAAATGGGAAAGAAAAAGATAAGAATGAGGGGGAAAAAAAGGTAAAGAAAAGAAAGAAAGAAGAGTGGGGTCAAAACACGGACATTTGGGAGGCTTCCACTGCACCTTTGCACTTTCCTGTTCCCACGTTGACATCACCACCTATCTACCCTATCCCCTTTCCCTATCACCCCCTGTCACACTCTTTTTATTTTATTTTTATTATTATTATTTCCTAATTGCTTTCTATTAATAATCAAAGATTGGGACGTCTTTTTCTATAAATAAATAAATAATATATTTTAATCTTTAAAGTATGTTCCTAATTTTCTCTTTACTTCAAAGTGCTCTCATTCATGCTTGCTTTGATTTTTCTTGTTAAATTATTCTTACATTGCCATTGGGTTCTGCCCTGATGGTCAGAAGGATTTAACCATATGGAGAGGTCTCGGGTTCAAGTCTTCTCGTGAAGGTTTTCTTTCTGTGGTAAAGGAGTGGGGGTTTTTCCTTTCAGGAGCGTGGCTTGAGGCTGGCATACTATCTTTTATGGATATCACTACGAACCCAACCCACTAACAACTAACTCGCCTTTAAAAAAAATTATTCTCACATTATTTTTTATTCTTTCTATACTTATCAATCAAAGTACGAATAAAAACAAAACCAAACTAATCTTAATTTAAACTTTATATCAAACATATTATAACTCTACAAAATGTAAGAATTAGTAAATTACATGTTAATAATTTGTAAGTAAAATAAATAATTAAAAAGATTTAGTAAGAAAAAAAACATAATTTTACTAAGATTAAGAGTTAGACATGTGGATTGAGAAAGTAAAGCTAATTATATAGTTGCAAAAGATGAATAACAATAAATAAAAGAACCACAATTGATTATTAACAAAACTAGTGATTTAATGGCTACATTTTGTTAGTTTTCTGGGAACTATTTGTTACTGTAAAATATTGAACTAAAATGAAAACTGAAACATCATGAAATGTTCACATGAACACTGATGTTCTTTGTGGATTTACAAACAGGGCAGGTGTTGACAGAGGAAGCACATACTGTGCAAAGGCAGAGATGCCTGCAAGGAAGCAGCAACACACATGATTCTTCCTGCCCACACTTCTTGCATAATCTGTTGATGTTATTGTTGCTGCTGCTACAATCATCATTCATGTTATCTCCATCGATTAATCTCGGTTTTTCTTCATTGTTGTTGCTTTCGCAGCATGATTGTGCATCTTCAGCCAACGCAGCCACATCGTCGACACAAGCCGTCGTGGTACGGTGGCGGTACTCGTCGTGAACAACCTGTTCCAGAACTTGTTTCAGGTTGCTCCGTAATGCGTTTGCTGTTGCTTCGTTTGTTTGAGCCAATTCTCGCCAAATTTGATTCTCTACACACAGTGATTTCACTTTCTCTTCCAGAGCCCAATTTAATTTCGCGATTCTCACGATTTCTTCCTCTTTCGCTCTCAGCCTCTTCGACATTCCTTCCTCCACCGCCGCGATTATTCGCCGTGAATTCCTCTTTCGTCTCTCTTCGACGTCAAGTCTCACTTTCTCCGTCTGTATAAATAAACAAAAAAAAATTAGGTTTCAATTCTACCAAACATAAACAAATTCAAATCAGAAACAGACGTTCAAAGACAAGATTATTACATGATGAGCGATGAATTGATCGATCTCTAACTGTTGTTGTTGGATCTGCAAAGAGATGTCCTCTCCGAGAAACGTATACGCTCCACACCGCTCGATTTGATTCTGATTCATGTTTTGACTATTAACAAAGGAGAACAAACTGTTGATATCCGAAGAATCCCTAGCTCGTTTTCTGGAAACAGGAAGGCTACAAGTGAGGCCGCTCTCAGCCTTTAGAGTAGCAGTATTGGCCGGAATACCGGAATCCGTGAATCCAGAGCAGTACATCGCCGTGGTGGTACCGGAAAGAGGATGAACGATTCCGTAACCTAAAGGCGAGTTACCTGTAGCTTGATTATCAATGGCGTTAGTCATCATCATTTGAGGATGGAAAAGAGTGTGATGACCTGCTTCAACAGCCATTAAAGATGTAAAATCAAAGCTTGTTGTTGAAGGTTTTCAGCCTGCAAAGGATTTTGCGTTTTGAGAGAGATTGAGGAGAGAGAGAAGCATGCAAATGTTGCGTAGGTGAGAATGGCATTCGGTGGTGGGTTTTATATTTATTGGAGAGGAGATTGGGTTTGCTTTTTATGAGAGGAGAGAGAATATAAAAAATAAATAAAATAAAATAATAACTAATAATAATAATTAAAAACAGTTGTTTTGATTGGACTCTTTATTCAAGATACTGTATTTCCTTGTCTTAAAAAGCAAATTTTCATAAAATCGTACGATTGATATGGAAACTAATTTTATATTGGTAAGCTCATCCGAGACCGTCTCTTGTAAAGTTGCCAAATTTTTTCATCAATTTTTATATTAAAATAGTATCGTATCCGCGTAATCCTCCAGGGAAAAATAGTTTTATTTTATAAAATATCGTTTTTAATAATATTTATTTATACGATTTAATGTTATAAAAGAGTTTTCTACAACAACATATCTGTTTTCTTCAGTTTTTCTTTTATTTTAATCAACTATTTTATTAATTATAAAAATAAATTTTAAAAGAAATTAAAATAAGAAAAAATAATTATATTTATGAATTAAGAAAAGAAAAGTTTTAATAAAATTATATTGATTTGGGTGAATAATTATTTTTATGTGAAAGAGTATATTAATGTGAGAGAGTATATATTTTAAATAAATAAAAAGTTAAAGTAAATTAAGAGAGAGGATAAAATGGTTAAAGATTTAGTGGATGAGATTAATTTAGATAAAATAAAAAGTCAAGATGTTATATGTAACATCCTCGATTTGGGCTAGTTGTAATACGTATGTACGCGTACGTAAATTAATAGAATGTGAATATTCTAAGTTGTATGTATATAAGAAAGTTGATTAAATGAAGACGTGATTAATGAAATATATATATATATATATATATATATATATATATATATATATATATATATATATGGGAAGGTTCATTTAAGAACCGTTTTTATTGCGAGAACCGCGAGAACCAATCTTAGCCGTTCATTGTGGATAACGGAATTATGGATGAAGAGCGTGGGGGGATTGAGTGTGGCAGGGTGTATGTAAGAAATTCATGGGTGGACAATCCAATTGAAGGAGAGGGATTTGGACGGTTAAGATTGGTTCT
>JAUEJL010052980.1:0-20475 GCA_032274825.1 Drosophyllum lusitanicum
GCACCATCCATTCGGTATTGAGACAGGAGGTCCTGTATGTGGCGATGTTGGGAGAGGAATAGACCGGTGGGGGTAGAAATGACTTCAATGCCAAGGAAATGATGAAGTGGGCCAAGGTCTTTGATTGAGAAACGAGTGGCAAGGGTATTAGTGAAGTGACTAAGAAAGACGGAATTATTGCCAGTGAGGACAATGTCATCCACATAGACCATGAAGTAGCATGTGACGTTGTCACGACTATAGATGAAAAGGGAGGCATCAGTCATCGACTTGCGGAAGCCGAAGTTAAGTAGAAACTGTGTAAGCTCCATGTACCAGGCACGAGGAGCTTGTTTGAGGCCATAGAGAGATTTGCGGAGTTTACAGATGTGGTTTGGGAATTGAGAGTGAACGAAGCCAGGTGGTTGGGACATGAATACTTCCTCACATAGTGTGCCATGCAAGAAGGCATTGTTAACATCCAACTGACGGAGGGGCCAATTATGAGAAAGAGCAATGGAGAGGATCGTACGAATAGTGACTGGTTTGGTAACTGGACTAAAGGTTTCAAAATAATCTTTTCCAAATTGTTGAAGAAAGCCTTTTGCTACTAAGCGGGCTTTATATTTGGCAATGGTTCCATCAGGGTTTCTTTTGACACGGAAGACCCATTTACAGCCGATGGGTGTTTGAGAGGTGTGAGGTACAAGTTCCCACGTGCCGTTTTGCATTAAAGCATTAAATTCATGATCCATTGCAGCACGCCATTTGGGATCTTTCATGGCTTGGTGATGAGTATGGGGTTCAAGAGTAGCGGGTATAGGGTGAAGGGTGGTGGTGTTCACAAAGTGTGAGTTAAAGTATTTGGAGTTCGGTTTGTGAGGTCGTTTAGGTAGAGAGGATGGTGATGGAGGGGATGATGTAGAAGTACTCGGAGAGGGAGTGGATGTGGTAGGTGATGTAGGAAGTGTAGAGGACGGAAGTGGGCTAGATGAGGGTTGTTGAGTGTCTGGTAAAGGTTGTCTTGCTCGACGTGAGTAGGTTTGGAGAGGAGGTGGGATTGGAGAATCGGGAGGGACAGGAGAGTTGTGATCAGGTGTGTGAGCAGTAGGATAGATGGGTGGTTGAGGTATCGGAACCTTAGGTAGTTGAGTAGGCATGGGAGGGGTTGGAGATGGAGGAATAGGAGAGATGGGTGTGGGCATAGGTTTGAAGGCATCTGCTATAGGTAAAGTAGATGAATGTGGATAATGGTGAAACGGAAAATTGTCCTTTATGAATTGAACATGACGAGAGTGATATAGGCGATGGGTAGAAGGGTCGAAGCATTTATACGCTGATTTGGATGTGGAGTAGCCGAGAAAGATGCATGGAGAGGAGCGGGGTTGAAGTTTAGATTTAGTGTATGGTTTTAGCCAAGGATAACAAAGACACCCAAAAGGTTTGAGTTTAGAGTAGGTTGGTGATTGATGGAAGAGCATTTGAAAGGGATTTTTGTTTTCTAGAATGGATGTGGGTAGACGGTTTATAAGATAGACTGCTGTTTGAAAAGCATGTGACCAATATTGCATTGGAAGTTTGGCGTAATGGAGGAGGGATAGACCAGTTTCAACCACATGTCTATGACGGTGTTCGGCTACACCATTTTGTTCGGGAGTATGAGGTGGAGTTGTATAATGAGAGATACCATTGGATTGTAGGAAAGGTAGTAACCCGAGGTATTCTCCCCCGTTGTCCGTATAGAGGGACACGATCGGATGGTTAAAGAATTTCTCAACAAGGATTTTAAATTGTGGAAATAGCTTGGCAACATCATATTTGTGGCGCATTGGATATAGCCAAACATATTTGGAATAGAAGTCAACAAATATCACATAGTAAGTGAAATGATCAATAGATGCTTTAACAGGGCCCCATACATCAGAGTAGATTAGTTGTAACGGTTTTGTAGCAACAAAGGAGTTTTGACCAAAAGGTAATTTGTGACTTTTATTAACCACATAAGAGGGACAATGAACATTTGAATTTGACATAAGTTGAGTATTAAGACCTAAGCTAGAAACAATAGTCTTGAAGACTTTGGTTGAGGGGTGACCTAATTTATGGTGCCATTCGAGAGACTTGCCGGTGGTTGTGAAGTTTAGTTGTTGTAAGGATGAGATGGTGGCATGATAAACATCATCAGTGTTCTCCCCCCCCCCCCGCATTAGATGCGCCCCCGTGCAAATACCCTTCACAAGAAAATAAGAGGGAAAAAATTCAACCGAAACATTGTTAGTCTTGCACATTTTAGCAACAGAAATAAGATTTCGTTTCAAATTTGGAACACACAATATGTCAGGTAAAGATAAATGTTTGGATGAAGTGATTATGTGTGTGGAACCAATGTGAGAGATTGGTAAGTTTGTACCATTTCAAAGCATTATTTCATCCGGGCCTCCATATTCAGAAACATTTTGAAGAGTAGAAGGATCAAATGTGACATGATTTGAAGCACGTGTATCAAATAACCAGTTAGGTTGCATAGAAGGGGCACTAGCTGTGGTGACATTTGCGACGGGATTCGGGCCGGGAGGGGTAGCAATTGAGATGTTATTCTCACGAAGAAATCTGGATAGCTTGCGACACTCCTTTGTAGGGTGTCCCGGAATATTACAGTACTGATAGTAGGTGGTACTACTACGGTTCGAGTTTTGACGGTAACTTCCTGTTTGGTTATTGACCCACTGGGAACGATTGTTTCCCCTCTGTGAAACATTTTGAGAGAATTTTTGGTTTCTTTGAGAGAAACCATGGGTAGGATGTCTGCTTTGTTGTCGAGCAGTATAATTGGCAGTAAGCAGAGTAGGTGTGGATACTTGAGTAGCATGGGTGAGTCCCCTTTCAAAATCAAGCAACTTATCAAATAACTCAGGATATGAGAGGGCAGTTTCACGTACCTTGATGGCTGCAACTATATTACTGTATTAATCCCCTAATTGATAGAGGATGTGTACCATGAGGTCTTCTTCAGAAATAGGATTTTGAGCAAGGGCTAGGTCATCAGCTATGGATCGCGTATCTTGAAGATATTTAGTAATTGATAGATTTCCTTTAGGGTTCTTCACAAGTTTCGATTTCAGAGAAATGACACGTGACCTAGATGCACTCGCGTAGCTTGAATTTAGTCGTACCCAGGCTTCTTGGGCGGTAGTAGCAAACGAGATGAGGAGCTGAATCGATTCAGAACAGCTTCCGAGAATGGCGCTGATTAGAATTTGATCCTGTCGATACCAAGGTAAGTAATCCGGACTTGCTTTCTTTCCATCCTTGTCTTCGATTTGTTTCTTGGGCGGTTCACGGCTGCTATCAATGAAAGAGTCGAGTTCCAACCCGATAAAGGTGGATTCAACCTGTTTACGCCATACAGGAAAATTGACTGCAGTAAGTTTGATCGGGAAGTGAGTGGCGGCGGTTAATTGGACAAATGGAGCCATGGTGGTGATTGTAGAAAGGCGATTGAGCAGAAGGGCAGAGGATAGCGATTGGATTTAGTCGAATTGAGAAGAGCGGAAGTAGCGATGGTATCTGTTGGTGGGGATTTAGTTGATTTGAGAGGGCAGAGGGCAGCAATGGTTTCTATACGTGTTTGAGGATCGAGGTTTTGCTCAGGGGAGCCTTTCAAGGCTCTAATACCATATAATGGTATTGAGGAAGAATGTATTTTTTTGATATATCTCGCAGGAACTTTAGAATGGTTTATATAACCACAATACATACATAGAAATAGAGGGAATTAAGGAGGAATTACAGGAAAGCATTTACACCACTATTAACTATACAATCATATTAAATATAGACTTTATGTGGTTGCCTTAGATACATCCGTAATAAGCCACAAAGTCCACTAAACATGACAAAACAGCTACATCTTTGACTCTCAAAAAACAAATACTTAAAACAACTTTCAGGTTGGATTAAAACCCAACACACTCCCTGTTTTTCCCGAAGAAATCTGAGACTAACACTCCCCCTTAATCCAAGCATGCATCTTCAAGATCCTTAATGCCTAACAGTTCCGTCATGCATTTCTTTAAGCTTCACTCTTCCCAAAGCTGTCGTTAACTCATCAGCTTGTTGCTCATCGGTCGGGATATACTTGGCAACAATTTCTCCCCTTTGAAAGAAATTTTCTTTCTTTATTTTTCAATATAAAAAAGATACAACAAGGACCCAAACTATATAGGGGATACAATCTTAGCTAACATGAAAGCTATAAACAAGGAAGGAGCTAATTAGGGATACGGTTACAACACAATAAGGAAAAGATAATTGATTATAATACTCTCCTCAAGATGGAGCATGTAAGTTTCTCATGCCTAACTTGCCAAGTAAAGACTCAAATTCTTGAGTTCCCAATGCCTTAGTGAAGAGGTCAGCTATCTACATCTTGATATCAATATGTAGTGGCTCTATATCTTGAGGTTCAACTTGTTGCCTGACAAAGTAACAATCCATCTCAACATGTTTGGTACGCTCATGAAAAACATGGTTGTTGGCAATGTGTCAAGCTGCATGATTGTCACAGAAGAGCGATGTTGGTCTGTTCTGCTCAGTTTCAAGGTTCTTTAGTAGCCAACACATCCATATTGTTTCACTGACGGTGGTAGCCATGGCACGGTATTCGGCTGGATGGAGAAACAACAAACTGTTTCTTTGATTTCCAAGATATCGGAGCTCCTCTTAAGAGTAATACGTAGCTTGTTTGAGACCTTCTCATGAGAGGACATCCAAGCCAATCAGCATCGCAATATGTGACAAAACTGGTCCCCCTTGCTTTGGAAAAAACACATTGGCTAGGAGTTGCCTTTAGATACCTTAGAACTCTCGTAGCCACATCAAAATGCTTTAATCGTGGATCAGGAACAAATTGTTTTAGGACATTTACCAGGACCGTCTTAAGGGCCGGGCCACCGGGAAAAAATAGATAGGGCCCACGATTAGTATAGTCTCTTATACATATGTGTATGTAACCATGTTTATTGAGCCCAAATGTATAAATAGATAGGGAAAAAAGCCAAATTTCATAGGTCTAAAATCTGAAGCACAGACTTTGAAATTGAATAGCAATTGGCTTGGAAATCTAGGACCCATAGCAATCGCATAGGCTGGGAAAAAAAAAGAGAAATCAATGTCGCGAAAAACTATTTGGCTATAATCAGAAGTCAAGGCTTCGGGGAGATAGTAGAGACGATTGGTGGTTATTAGTTAATTCAATTTTTTAATTACCTGAAATCACTTGCTTACTTGAGTTACTTGTTAATTGGTTACTTTAAATCACTTGATATTTAATCATGTTATCAACTATCAAGTTTGTTAGTGTCACTTATTTTAAATCTTAAAACACTTGAAAATTAACATTCAGTAGTTATTTAGTTTATTGGTTAAACTGGTTACTTGAATCCCTTGATATCAAATTAATTGGTGTGTTTACTTGAATAGTTGAATTACTTGATATCAAGTTAATCATATTGTTTACTCGAATGAGTGAATCACTTTACAATTAAATAATAAATCATGTTTTCCAAAGTGCATTTATTAAATAGTAAAAAAAGAAAGAAAAGAGAATAATTTAAAAACTTAAAACAATCTCAAAGAGGATTAATGGATAAACTTACAAAAATTTGAAACCTAAACAATTGTAAGTTTATTATTCAGCGTTTTTATATATTTCATATTGTTTTTGTAAATTTTAATATTTTTAGCGACCCACTTTTTCGTTTTGCCCCGGGCCAGAAAAGATTGAGACGGCCCTGACATTTACTGCATATGTGATATCGGTACTGTTGCTCGGAGATATAGCAACCTTCCTACAAGTCTCTGATACTTATTTGCATCCACATGAACCTCCCCATCATCCTTTCCAAGTTTCAGATTTTGCTCCATTGGAAAAGAGCATGGCTGGCACTCTAGCATCCCGTTATCTTCTAAAATGTCTACGGTTTACTTTCTATGCGCGATTGCCTTATAACAAGACCATCCTTCTTTCGAGCAACCTCTATCCCAAGAAAATGCTTTAAGGGACCAAGGTCTTTAATGCTGAATTTCTTGTCAAGGTGCATCTTGGTTGCCTAGATCTTGTCTTGATTATTTCTCACGATTATGACATCATGGACATAAATAAGTGCAACAACAAAGATTTCTCCCTCTTTGTATTTTGTATATGAAAAGGGAATGGTTTGCATGAGATTGCTTGAATTCAAGGTCAAGAAGGGCTGAAGTAAAATTTTGATAAAGGCTTGCTTCAAGCCGTAGAGTGATTTTCTCAACCTACAAACTTTAGTTACTCCCCCTTTGTCGTAACCTTGTGGCATTTCCACGTAGACTTCTTCATCCAAATCACCATGTTGGAAGGCATTGCTGACGTCCAACGGGTGAATAATCCAATCTTTCTTTACGGCTATACCAAGAAGACTTCTATGGTAATTAACCAACTTCACCACCGGTGCGAAGGTGTCATGATAATCAACTTCTTCCATATGAGTGAACCCCTTCGCAACAAGTCTACCAAATTTTTTCATGCACCGATCAAAATCTCTCGGCTCATTGTTGGAATGGATGGCCGCTGAGAAAGTCTTGTTTGAGTCTGAGAATTTTGTTGGAAATAATTGTCAAAGGAGTTTATAGTTTTTAAGTATTATTATTGTTTTAGTTAGTAAAGTATGTGTGTAGTTGGACGGGGCAATACCACCGTGGTGTAACCACCACCGGCAACCGCCGACGGCCAACCGCCGCCGTCAAGCGGCGGAGTAACCGCGAGAAACTGCCACCATCACAGTCTATAAATAGGGCATTTGTACTCAGTTTTATATGAAACCCTATACAGATTTGAGATTTGAAAGTTTCAGTTTATAAAAGCAAGATTTGCAACTTTTAGAGTTTGATTTATGTGTTTTTAAAGTTTTGATCCTATCATTTGGTATCAGAGCCGAGGTTAACACCAATGTTCTCATCATCTACCAAGAAAAAATCCACACAAATCGAAACCCTGTTTTTCGAATCGGAGGAAGAAAAGAACAACCCATCATAATCGATTTATGGGTTTGTTTCATCACAAGAAGATACCTGGGGCGGCCCTTCAGCGGAGGAACTACCACCCGGCACCCATTGGAAGTATAGGGAACTTACCTCGTTGGAGGAACTAGATCGGTCGTAATAGACCACCACTCGAACAGAAGTCCAGATCCACTCGACATAAAGAAAATCGAAGGCTTCAATCATCAGCCTTGGCATACTGCCGGCCAAAAATCGAAGAAAGTCAGACTTTAGGACTGCTGCATCGCCTAAGAAGAAGAAACGAATCGAGGCCTACTCGATTGAAGAAAACGGTGCACAAAAAGGGAATAAAAACCCTAGCTTTTTTCTTATCTTCTTTTTTAACCCTCCTTTTTAAACCTTTTAAAAATAAATATATTTAAAAAAGGAATTTTAGATTAAAAGTTTTTTTTTATTTTAAATTAAAGTTTATTAATAACAAAAGAAAATTTTCTTGTTACTTATTTTTATAAATTAATTAAAAGTTTAAGTTTTAGTAAGTTCATATGAATTATTAAAATTAAAAGTTTTTAAATTTTTTTTCTAAGATTTAAGATTTAAAGTTTTAAGGTTTTCGAGATTAATAAAGTTTTTAAGTTTTAATGTTTTAAAAGTTTTTTCAGAGATTTAAACCAATATTTGGTAAAAGTTTAAGTTTTAAAGGTTTTCTAAAAAGTTTGTTAAGATTTCAAAAATATCAAGTTTTAAGGTTTATTAAGTTTTAAAGATTGTTAAGTTTTTTTTAAAAAGTTTATAAAGTTTTTAAGATTTATAATTTTTTTAATAAAAAAAAGAATTTAAAGTTTTAAGTTTTATAAAGATTTAAAAGTTTTAAGTGTTTAAGAGTTCTTAAGATTGTAAGTGTTTTTTAAAAAAATATTCAAAGTATTAAAAGGTGTTTAAGGTTTTTTTAAGTTTTATAGTTTTAAAGTTTTAGAATTAAGTTTTTTTTTAAAAAGGGTTATCAAAAGGCTTAGAAAAGGTTCTGGAAGACAATCCGGAGGATAATTCAAAAAATCAGACAAATGATTTTGGAACTACATCCTATTTTCAATGTCCATTGTTAAAATCAACAAATTATGTCATTTGGTCTATGAGAATGAAGATCATACTGCAAGCAAATGATCTTTGGGAAATGATTGAACCTACTACTCAAACCCAAGAGGATGACAAAAGAGATAAAACTGCAATTGCCTATCTCTTCTCAGCACTGTCTAAAGATCTAACTTTACAAGTGGCAAATTGCTAAAGTGCAAAAGAAGTTTGGGACACTTTAAAGACCAGAAATATCGGAGTGGATCGAGTACAAAAGGCAAGATTACAAACTCTTTGACAGATTTTGAGACACTGGAAATGGAAGAAGAAGAATGTGTTGATTCATTCACCTCCAACATGACAAATGTTATTTCCAAAATAACTAGTCTTGGAATAACAATTGATGAACCAATGCTTGTACAAAAATTACTGGATTCTATGCCAGAAAGATTTCTTCAAATAGTTGCAGCCATTGAACAATACTCAGATTTAGACACTATGGCGTTTGACGAAGCAATCGGAAGATTAAAGACGTTTGAAGAAAGACTCAAGTACAAGAAGAGCAGGTCTGTGAATAATCAAGAAGGTTTAATGTTCACACAACAAGAAGATCGAAGAAAAGAAAAGTATGTTTCACCACATATCTGAAATCATGAGAATGATAAGCAATATGGAAGAGAAGGAAATCCCTCACAAGAAGCAATGAAGCACTCTGGAAGTCAAAACAGATTCAGTAAGATAAAGTGTTATAACTGCAACAGTTATGGACACTATGCCTCGAATTGCCGTGAAAGATTTCGAAAATACCACCGACAACAACGGTCAAATTTAGTGAAAGAAGATTTGGAGCCTACATTAGTTATGACAACAGTTGAAGATTTCAAGACTTAAAGATTGAAGACTTTTGACAATTAAGGGGGAGACCGTTGGAAATAATTGTCAAAGGAGTTTATAGTTTTTTAGTATTATTATTGTTTTAGTTAGTAAAGTGTGTGTGTAGTTGGATGGGGCAATACCACCATGGTGTAACCACCACCGGTAACCGCCGCCGTCAACCGCCACCATCACAGTCTATAAATTGGGCATTTGTACTCGGTTTTATATGTAACCCTATACAGATTCGAGATTTGAAAGTTTCCGTTTATAAAAGCAAGATTTGCAAGTTTTAGAGTTTGATTTATATGTTTTTAAAGTTTTGATCGTATCAAATTTATCATAAGAAATAAAATTTTCTAAGGGACATACCATTGAGGATTGTTGATTAGAGGTGGGTTGAGCATGTTCTATCGATGAGGCAAGCTTTACAACATTGTCTTCCAAGTTTTTGGGTCTAGATCTGCTTCTCTTTTCTCTTACTTGCTCAACATTTACACCTTCCGGTTCATCTATCTCATTTCATGAGTTTCATCCCCATATGTTTCAAGTTTAGCGTTGGTATCCATTCCTTCGATGAGGCGTGATTCTTCTTGGTTTGTTACAGCGTTTATAGGACTATCAAGTCTTCTTCTTTGGTGTGTTCATCATTACCCTCACCTGGTGTTCATTCTGCATGTTTTCTTGGTTGACAACGTACATGATCTTCGTCTATGGTGTAAGGAATAGTAAACACATCCTCTTCTTCATGCCTTCGTGCTTTGTTTTGTTAGCAAAGGGGAAGGTACTTTTAGCGAACTTCACGTCCCTTGACATGGCAATTTTATTGTGACTTGGATGATAAATCGTGTATCCCTTTGTACCATGCGGATAGCCCATGAACACCCCGGTCTGCCCCTTATTTCGAACTTATCAGGTTTGGTTTCGGTGCTTCAGTAATAAACCAAACACCCAAGAAGTCTCATATGATCACAACTAGGCTTTTGGTCATATAACATCTCGTATGGTGCTTTCCCTTCAATGACCCTTGGATGGCAATCTATTGATCATATACATCGCAATAAGACACATCCCCCAAAACCTTACAGGAAGACTTGCTTCAATATTCAACACTCGATCTGTTTCCAGCAAGTGTCTTGCTTCAATATTCAATGCTAGAGCCGTTTTGAGAAGTGTCTATGCTTTCTTTCAACGATTCCATTCTATTATGGTGTGTGTGGTGAAGTGCTTTCCAAGACTATTCCTTGTTTGTAATAAAAAATCATCATTTTGTTTGAGTTGAATTCACCACCATTATCACATCTGATTCTCTTGATGTTCCTTTCAAAATGAGTTTTAAGCATTTTATGGAAATTAATTAGGCACATACTTGCTTAATGCTTGTGTTTAAGAAGAAAGACCCAAACAGCTGTACATAATATATCACCCACGATAGTCAAAACGCAGTTTACCCTTGAGAAAGATGGTGTTTTGTATTTTCCCCATATATCACAATGCAATAATTCAAAGCAAGCACTAGTTTTAGTAATATTAATCGGAAAGGATTGCCTTGTCAATTTCGACTTAGCACAAGAATCACAAACATGGTTTTTATTCTTCACTGTAACATTCTCAACACAACTTATTTTAGCAACTTTGCATCACTAGCATGGCTAGACCTCTTGTACCACGTATCCACCATTGTCATCATCGCCTTTCCGTTGCTTTTAAGCATCCCCGTCTTATATAGACAACCATTGCACTTACCCACTCTAATCAATTTTCTTGAACGCAATCCCTGCATGATATAAAAAATCAGGAAAAAAAAGGTTACAGCACATTGTAAATCCTTTGAAAGTTTAATCATAGACAAAAGATTGCAATTAAATTTTGGGACATGCAAAACTCCTTGCACTTTCATTCCATTTGACAAGGTATGGTTCCCTCTTCCCTTCACAAGTACGACCTCTCCATTAGAAATGGTAACGGGTGGGTTGATCAATGGATTTATCATCAAGGATGTCAGATCTATGAGTCATGTGCTTGGTGGCACCCGAGTCAACGATCCATTTATGGTTGAATTTACCTTCCATGTTTGCTATTGGTGGTGTTCCTTAGTCAACCTTGCAATCGGACTTCACTCAGCTACAATACAAGCTACCCTAGGCTTCCCTTTTTCTCTTTTGTTCTTTCCCAGCCACCACTTCGAACAGCCAATCCGCTTAAAACATCCATCACGCTTGTGACCATCTCAATCGCAAAAGTTGCAATGCTCTGTTGCTTTGTATACCACTTTATGAACTTGTTGGTTTATTGACTCGAGCCCATGTGTAACACCCCTGTTTTTTTAAAAGATCAATAGAGTAAAATTAAACATACGTATCATTTATTCTTAAGTAGAAGCAATTAATTACAAAATATTGTTCTCAAATATTTTTTATGAAAATTTTCAATAAAATAACAACGCAAAGTGTTTGAAGGTGAGTTGTCTTCACATCGCTAGTGAAAAGAGAGGAAACAATAACAGTAAGTATAAAACTTAACGAGTACACAAACTTACACAACATACTAGGTATGTACACATCAAAATACATTCATCCATGACCACATATCATTTCACATAATACCGAAGCAATTCACCAACAATGATTTCACACTTTGGGTCATAGTTGGCTACCCAAGCCATTCCAAGAGTTTCACATGTCTGACACAGTGCCTAAGTAGCGTTTTCACTACAATATAACACAACCCTTCACTTCATGTATAAACACATTAGTTACATTTCACATATAAATAACAGGCACATTTCACACTAATATAATGAGCAAGTTTGTGTAACTTACTTGGTTGCAGCACAAGCAATAACAATAATAATTTTAGTTTCCGTATCACGTCTACCGGCAATCACCTACAATTAAGGTTCCACGACATTAAAGAGACTTAGGGATACATACCCAATTCACACTAGCACACTAGGAAATTCCCTAAAAATCTAATACTCGGGTCACTTTACGATTAAGTGGCTTTAAGCCTCTTCACAATCTAATTCTCATAAGATCTTTATGATTCTGCCATTGCAAAGGCATACTTTGTGATTCTGTTTCTTTCTTGCATTTCATGATTGAGCTGAGTTCTATATATTGCTATTGTATTCCAACTTTACGATTCCCTTGATTTACCATTATAAGTTTACGATTCGTGGTTGTGACCCACTTTGCGATTCCATGCCTAAAGGCAATTTGTGATCCAGTGGCCCTTGCCACTTTACAATTTGATGATTATGGGGAATCCCCTATGGGACTCAACCCCGTTTGCAATTACATTAATCCTCTTTACCAATTCATGATTGGTCATAGTTTACGATCGTGTTATTTATCCACTTTACGTTCCATACCTTTTTAATTGATTTACAATTTAGCCAACTTAGTCTATTTTCAATTCAAATCCAATAATAGGTTACAGTTTAGGATTTACATATATTAGCTTAATTTGTGATTCACACATTTAACACAATTTATGATTCATCAAGAACTTTCACAGTTCCCCAATCTCACAATCAATCCGTTCTCGAATCAAACTTACTAAGCACTTGATCAAATCATGTAATTTTTGTTGCATTAGAACCCTAACATCATCTATATACAGTTCTTGGTTTCTTCACATAGTTTGAACAGCTCAAAAACTAATCAAAGCCTTACTAAAACTTAACCAATTGGTATAAATTTGATACTAAAATGATCACGAAGGTGAGAAGTATCATACTTGCTGATTTCCCTTTGAAAATCAATCGATTTGGAATTGAAATGGTTGATTCTTCTTCTTATTTGGTCTCGGCACACACACAACGCACACACATTTTCTTTTTGGTAATTTTTATATTATGGCTATAGTATCACATGGGGCTTGTGACCTAATTTGGTTTACATCACCCCATCTTTCCTGAAAGGTCACAATTAGTCCTTTTATTTAATGAATTGTATCTTAGTTATGAAAAGTAAAAGAATGAAGGTGACTAATCATGATTATTATTAATATGTTAATATATTTTGGAAAATGGATATTACACTATGTCTCTCTTATGAAAGCCTAGAATTAATGCAGTCACTTATGTCATATGTCTTTTAGTATTTGTTATGGATCTTTGTTCCTCATCTTCCACAACAAGGTGGTAAGCATTTCCCAAGGATGGTGTGGGTTTCATGGCAAGTATTTGTGTCCTCACAATAGAAAAATCATTGTCCAGACCCATGAGGAACTCATAAAGTCTTTCCTTTTCCTTACAGAGACCACAAGAGCATTTATTGCAAGTGCAATGAGGAGTTGGGAGAGATGACCGTATCTCATCCCATAGTACTAGTAGTTTTATACAATAGGCTGAGACTGTCATACCATCTTGTCAAGTGTTAAAGATTGCACGCTTCAATTCATAAGCGCGTGACACACTTTCTTCCCAAACCTTTCTCGAAGGTTTGACCACATCTCT
Source organism: Drosophyllum lusitanicum (assembly GCA_032274825.1). Lineage (NCBI taxonomy): Eukaryota > Viridiplantae > Streptophyta > Magnoliopsida > Caryophyllales > Drosophyllaceae > Drosophyllum > Drosophyllum lusitanicum. Next base: position 13,424 of record JAUEJL010052980.1, read on the forward strand.
GTAGTAGTGTTTGCATACTTGACGCTGCTCCAATTCCATGGCTCTAGTGAGCCATCTTCGATCATGGAATCACACCGCAACTAAGCCATGTAGTCAGCAGCAGTCTGCACTCCTTTCTTGATCGTGCCATTGACGAAGCCTATCTTCTTTTTGGCAAACAAGAAATTCTCCATCTCTCGAGCCCAATTGATGTAATTATTGTCCATCAAAGCATCGTTGACGTGAATTTGTCTCGGGTAATACCATGGACGGATATAGTAGGGAGAATTTACATCGGCCTTGTTTTCATTGGTCTTGCCACCGGCCATGGTGGTAGCAGAATTTACATCAAGCAGTGTTTGGATCCGCTCTCATACCATAAAGAAAATTGCCTTATTTATTTTTCAATATCAAAAAGATACAAGGACCCACACTATATAAGGGATACAATCTTAGCTAACAAGAAAGCTATATACAAGGAAGGAGCTAATTAGGGGATACAATCACAACTAACAACAAGGAAAAGATAATTGATTTTAATACTTTCTACACATTCTCGGATGAAATGAAAGCGGGTATCTATGTGCTTTCTTCTCCTATGAAATACATGGTCCTTTATTAAAGAGATTGCCGATTTGTCGTCAACATAGAGAGTTTAGCTTAACTCTTGGTAAGATGACTCATGAGTGCTCACAACCAAAACCCCTACCACGCTACAGTTGTAGCTGTGATAAATTCAACTTCACAAGATGAAAGTGCGAAGATTTTTTGCTTCTGTGATGACTGCAATATCAAATTGTTGCCAAGATCCTTTCTGCACGAGTACAAGATACATTTCAAATAAACAAGTTTCAACTTATGTATTGCACAGTAATTCTCAGAAAATCATTCTTTAACATAATTAAAAAGGATTAGGTAAGTGTGTGCCCTACCACTCCATGTACTAAGTAAGGCATGGCTAGAACCTACACATGAGTCTATAGGTCCGTCCACCCTAGCATTAGTTCGCTAAACGTGCCACAACAAGTCATGAACGAAATGGGGCGCAACTCCCACCCAAATAGAACTCCTAAGATCCATCCGCTTTCGCTACTTAGATTCGTTCGAGTATCGGGGTTCATGAAACTATACAAATCACGTATAAACCAACGTGATATTATGCGTTTACCATAAATCCCTGTCAAACATTACTCCAGTATACAAGCACAAAAGGTCCTCATACATCAAGTGTTACAAAGGTCATCTAAAAACCTATCGTGCTAGCAATTTATGAGAAGATATAAGTATACCTACTAAGCATTGTCTATTCATCCATAAGATAGGACTACCACCACCTGGTCATCATTATCGATTTGTCATATGCAATCATAACTTCATAATTCATCCACGCATGCAATCAATTTTTTATCATTCGTTCATTTATATCATCATTATCTTAATCATTCATACATTCATTACATTATAATTAATCATTCATAAATTACATCATTATCATGCATCATATTGTCTTATAAATCATAAAAATCATATCAAGTTTGGAATCGTAAATCTATGCAAAAATCGATTTTGTATTTGTACTCGGTTCTAGAAAATGCTACTAAACTAACCTCGATCTAAAAACAAAGTTAAGCAATCCTCAAGTAGGCAAATGTGCTCACAAAGTAACCTAATCATAAATAAACGAAAATAGATTGGTAATCGACCGGACTTCAATAAGTCTATCCAAGTTTACGAGCTATACAAATACCAAGTCTCAAAGTTTGTGAGCCGTCACTAACGCAAAGGGTGAAGTTTGCAAAGGGCCAACCCACACAAAGCAATGGTTTACGAGGACCTACACTATGCAAAATGGATTTGTGTGGTCTCACCTCATGCTAAGTGAGTTTGGCAATGTCCAAAGCTTCACGAAAAAAGGAGGATTGTGATCCCCTCACTCCTAGCAAGGTAAGGTTGGTGAGCCCCGAAGGCCACACATGATTCATCTCCCTAAGTTCTAGGTCTCGCAAAGCACCATCAAATATAATCATCAATTCCTAGCTTCAATCCCATAATTTAAGTTATCAAAACATAGATTTAATTCAAGGCTTTTACTTCTAAATCATCAAAACAACATTCCAAACCATCCTTTATCATCAACTGAATCAAACATCAAGATTTTGCAACGTAATTGATGACCGGTTCATGTTCATCTTCGACTCTAACAAGAACAAGGACTTTTTAAATTTTAAAGCTCGTGAATCTTTATTAAAACCTATAACTAAATTCTTCAAATGATAAAAACATACCTTTGAAAATGATGAAAGGGTCAATCAACCAAATCTAGACTTCCAAATCCTTTCTTTAAAATTTCGAACTCGCAAAGGGTTAAACCCTAGGTTTGATCCAAGTGAAAAATGTCACTTATATAAACCTAATCTAACGCTCGAATTCCCTCATTTCAACGGTGTGGTAACTATTAGATGAAATCCAGCAAGAGAGCCTAAATAATTTCAACCCTCCTCAAGAGTAGTCCTCTTCTTTTATAACCTCCCTTTATTTAGAACAAAGTCCTAAGGGTGATGTGGGACAACAAAAAGGTTTCTTATAAATACAAGTCTTCGAAACTCCAACCTAAATGGAGCAAATTCGGACCTCTACAAAATTCTTTAGAAAGCTAAAATCACGATCTCCATCTTGCAGATTGAAATAAAAAATGGGTTGTGAAGATACTTATCAAATTTCACAACGATCCGTTGGTTAACTAATGCGTATGAACGAATTTCCCATAGTTACACAAATATAACGAAAATCCAAAAATCTATTCTAAACATATTGGTTTCCGTTCTTGTGTCTGTATCCTCTTTCAAATGGTTCAACAACATTAACCAAGATAACGGGAGGAAATTCACGTTGATACATTAACCCAACCCATTTTGACCCTTTATCAAAACAAGTGATTTCCTTCTTAGATTGTCATATCTACTCTTTTAAAGTTTCACTTTAATTGATTTGAGTCGCATATAAAGTAAAGGGTAAATGATCCATGTTGCTAGCAACACCTAACTTAGGTGTTGTTGCACTCACAACTCATTTAAACAAATAATTTAAGTGGGTTATAAGTCTAGGAGCATGAATCCTTTCGCCTAAACTAGAACTCATGTTTTGTTTTTAGTTTATGTTTCATAAGATCCAACAAAAGCACATAATTGCTCCATTCTGACAATAAATTCTCTCACTTCATTCTTGTAAAATATCATATCTCAGAAGATGTTGATTTTAAGCTATGTTTTCATGGTCTCAAGCTTAGCAAGAAGCTAAGGATATAAAACAGTACCGATTACAAACTAAAATCAAGAAAACCACATACATGAGGATAGTAACTCCATAATAAGATTATAACACCAACTGACCCATATTAAACTTTTCCCGATGTTTCCTCTTGTGTTTGACAAAAAATATGAGAGATTTTGAATTGAACTAAGTGGGTCAAAGATTTGATTATTTGCTGAAAAAGTCGTGGCATTTCAACATCTCCAAATAGTCCAATATGAGAGATTTTGTTTATTTTTTAGATTTGTTGTATAAATTTCAAGAAAAACTCAAAACATTCGGTAAAGATTGTTTATGCTAGGTTAACCTTGCATCCGAGATCATATAGATTCGAACCGACCTTCCTCAAGAACTGGTCGGCAGACAATGCTGCTCGAGAAGGGTCGGAATTAAACCTGTGACTATTTCAGCAGAGCCCATTCTTACTGGACCCACCAAACATTTGTAGTGGGAGAATATATCACCCATAAGGTGTTTATATAGGAAATGATCGAACACATGACTTTTAGGAGAACGAACCGCCTTACCAATAGGTCACCTTATCGGCAGTTGGAAAAAAAAACTCAAAAACAAAAAAAATTAATATACAAAAATATTTATTTATACAAAAACATGTTAATTTTATTTAATTTTAGAAATAGTTTTTGAAAATTTAGAAAAAAATAGAAAACTAAAAAAAGGAAAGGTAAATTAGAAAAGGAATTGAAAATAGAAAATCTTAAATTGAAATAGCTTTTCCCTATATTTTTTTCATTTCCCTGTTTCATCGCCCGTCATTTCCCCCCTCGACTCTGTTCATCGCATTTTCTTCTGTGATTTGACTTGTGTTCGGCCTCATCATCATCAGGTATGTGATCCCCAACTCTTTAGCATCAATGTGATACCATAACCATTCCCGTTGGTTCAACTTTCTTAGGGTTTTCTTGGTCATGACGAAGAATTTCGTATACAATCGACCACAATGTGCTGTTGTTTGTTGAACTTGCTTGTTGTTTTGAATTACTTGATGATTTTCGACCCCAAACCTACCCATCTCATGAATTTTTCCTCCGCGTTTCTAGGATTTTGATAACTCTGTCGAAGCGAGTGGATTTGAGTTCTTGTACACATAATTTGTTGTTTTTCGGTAAAATTGATGCTTAGTCTATGTTTTAAGACCTTTTTCAACTTCCGTTGCTGTGTTCTCTAGGCTTAATCTTGAATTACTTCATGAGTATATGCTTCTGGTCCTTGCGTCTACTGTTCATCGCCATTTCTAGGGCTTTATTTGATATATGGATTGGATTTGTAGAAATCACCATCTGTTCTTTCCTCATAACTCTGAATCGCATGATGTCATCGTGCTTGGGAGTGCTTTGCTGTGTTCTACTTGAACCAGATTTACTTGTGTTTGCCACTCTGTGATAATCGTGCTGTGTTTTGACATCATATGCGATGCCTAGTTCCCACAGGCAATTGTAGTGTGATAAACAGGTTATGAGTGTTGGAATGTAGCTTTTACATTTGCGATAACCAAAATCACCCTTAGGTTCTCGTTTGAGATTAGGATAACCAGAAGTACCCTTAAGTTCTGGTTTGGGTTTAACAATAACCAGAGTAATCGGGTTCTGTTAAGACCTTCATTATTACTTGCTATAACCAGACTTCTAGCGGATCAGTTGCTAATGTTAGTGATAACCACATCGACCTTATTATTCTTGTGATGAAATTTTGTGAGAACCGTATCTGCTTTGTGTTAGATTTTATACATTCATCTGCGATAACCTTTTCATGCCTTAGGAGGGTTTTGTTCTACTCTTCTGTACTAACCAAGATGGATTAACTTAGAATTGTGGTCACCTTGTGTGATAACCAAACCTTGAACGATATTTTTCATTAGCGATAACCACATAGGTTCAGGTTTTTATGATCATGCTCTTGCAATAACCAATACTCCCTAGATGGACTTGAACCTGCAATAACCAAAGAATACATAGGTTGTGGTTATGTGGTTTGTGATAACCAGTGATTAGTTGGGTGTTAGAGTTTTTTGTTGTTCATCTGCGATAACCAATGATTCATTGGGTGTTAGAATTTGGTTGATGCTCCTCTGCAGCCAGTGATTATTTGTGTGGAATTTTTTATTCTTACTTCCCGATTTCCATTTTGACTTCAGAGTTAGAATCTTCAATTAATCTGCGAAAACCCGTTCCTTAGGGTGTTAGACTTTTTTCTGCTGATAACCAGCCACACGTAATGTTTGTGTAACCTCATTTGTGATAACCAGATGGGCCTTGGGAGTTGTTTTGCACAACCTCATTTGTCATTACCAGATGGGACCTGGGGTTGGTATACATATCCTCTTTTACGATAGTTGTTCTTATCAATGAGTTATTCATTTCATTTGCCTGCAATAACCATCTGATCCATTTTCCATTTTAATTGATCTTGTGATAACCACAATCAATGTGTTGCTTCAGTGTCTGCATGAACCACATCACTGTCTGCATGAACCTGCAACCGCCTTCTCAGTCACCGATGAATTAAAATTGTTGCTGCTTGCACGATTACTTGCTGAAAACCCTACCTCTACAAACATAAACCTTATTTCCCTGCTACGTCAGAGTCTTGCTCCTCCCCGCTTAACATCACATATTGAAGTAATGGTTGACACCCTACTTGCTAGTATGAACAGCCTTTCCGACCCAATTCAACAAGCCCTTCAAGATTTATCTTTTCGGGTAGCTTTACTTGAAGCATCATGCAATGCTCAAGCTGAATCATGAAAAATATGGCATGGCGATCAGGATAACACTCATCCTCTTGAGAGGGAGAAGAGAACGTAGAAATCTTGTCTCAGGATCCGAGCATACATTGACAGAATCTGTCTCCTCAAGCTGACTAATAGGGCCATCTACCACTAAAAAAGGCCCAAGAGGAGGAACAAGCTGCTATCGATACCCTAACCACAGATGAACATATGATGGCTGAAAAGCCCAAGGTCAATATATCAGCAGAAGAGCAAATACTTGTCAATGCTTTCAATATCTCAAGTTCAGGAGTACACCAATTAGCTCTTCATTAAAAAGTTGCACAGCCACAGTTTGTCTTTGAAGAAGAGTCTGAAGATGAACTCCTTGACATCAACACCGTGCTTACAAGGACCAATCAAGAAGTTTAAGATTTATTCCCTATCTCTAACAATGACGAGGTTGAAGACCATGCTGAGATTGATCTCTTAACCGTCAAAGTTAAAGAACCAGAATTGTTCCCGGAATCTTAACCATCTTTCCATCAGGCTGGAGCAAAAGAAGCTCAATGGGAAACATTGGACTGAAATATTCATTTTTAGAAGATTTTAGGAGAAAGATTTGGGCTCACGAGATTAAAACCCTAAACCGCGCCAAAGTTTTGATCCAAGCCTACATACTGAATATTGGGTTATGATGAACACTAGATTTGGATCATCACATCAAATATAGACAAGGAAGAGAATTGTGCAAATTAAGAAGATTAAGGTGTTGTTTGTTTTCGAAGACATAAGCTGTTAAGATCTTATTGCACATCTGCGAAAGTATTGAATAAGCTGAAGTTTAGAAGGTCTTATGTCTGCGAAGGTCTGCGAATAAAATATTGTTTGTTTTTTTAATTTTAAGAAAGGTCTTATTTATTATAACTTTGCAATTTTAAACTAAATTCAACAATATTAGTAAAATTATCAAATTTCTAGGTTCAAAACATTAATATCCAATATACAAAACATTAATATTTCAATATCCAAAATA